>CAXKVY010009212.1:0-34743 GCA_964058915.1 Tetropium fuscum | reverse complement strand
ATATGTTCCAGAAATCTGCGACTCCGGTGCAACTGGACTATTGATAAAAATGCCAGTGTAGTACAAACAGAAATCGCAGGTATAACCATAGCCGCACACGAGATTGCTCGCAGAGAAATAACGGGCAAGACAATCAGAATCTGCACAGATAGTATACAAGCACTGCTGGCCTTGAAAAACTATAAAATAACCAAAGGGTCAACATGGGAATGTCACCAAGCACTTATGAGAGCCTGTTAGATGAGTAACTAGGTTGGGTCAAAGGACACTCACAATGCACCGGCAATAGCTGACATACTGGTCAAGAAGGTAGCCAGCATGAGAATCCTTGGGCCTGGTCCTTCAGGTACACTACCAATTGCAGCGAAACTCCAAATAATAAAGGAAAACACCCATAAGAAATTTAAGATGTTGTGGGATGAAATAAGTAGCTGTTAGCTGGCCAGAAATCTCTTGAGATATCCCAGCGAAGAGACGGCGAGAAATTATCTGGCAATGTCTAGGGGAAAACTGCGATTTGTAACAGGAATCCTAATCGGACACTGCCGGGTAAGGAAACACCTCTATAACATGAGACACACACATCTGCAGAGGATGTGAACAAGAAGATGAAACTGTCGAGCATGTACTTTGTGAATGTCCCGCCGTGTCATCGACCAGAGAACCCATATTGGGGGATCATTGGCCTTCTATTGCCTATTTGAGGGAAATGAGGCAACGACATCACCTTTTGTACAACATTAGGCTGGTCGATGGCCTAGGGAGACATTTCCCTCACGGAGAAAGCACAAGGGGCCTAATGGGGTCTAAGTGCAGAGAATCTCTGATCTGCACTCCGAACAAATTACAGATACAGATGCTTCCGTGAAGTTTTCAGTAGAAAAACAAAATCTACCTTTACTAATAACAACTTTTCTTTGTCATACTTACGGTTTAAGTTACGATTCCTCGTTAGTGCCCCTGTGAACACCTGGGTAGTTTGTGCTCCAATCGGAGAGGGTTATAAATTTAGGACAATAAATCTGCCATATAGAGGAAGTACACATTTCCGAAGTTTTCTTGCCAGTCGGATCTTTTGCAAGAAAAGGTACATAATGACTGGATTATAGACTATAATATACAATTTAAAAACTGTTTTTGCAAGCATACTTTTGCATAATTTCATATGAAGTATTAGATTATCTTTCTGATGAAGCTAATATTTTTCAGGGCGATGGCACTCTCGATGCATTTGATTTTTGGAAGAATAGGAACCATAGTCGGAAATGTCGTCTTTCCCGCGCTACTCCAGACTGGATGCGCACCGCCGTTCCTTTTCATTGCATTCCTTTCTTTTGGTAAATATAAATAAAACCTTCGTGACTATAAGTTATGTTTGCTTGTCCATATACTAGGCGGATTTTAGATTTTGCTGTATACTAGCTACAAGGGAAAATTCCGCAAAAATATGCGGTAAAAGTTAAAGGTTGAACGTTATTAGTATATTAGTTATTTAACTTCTTTATTCACTCGTAGAAGCCACTTGCTAACGGTAGTGGTCTCGATAAAATTGTTCTTCTCGCGAAAAACAATGGTTTGAATCCAGAGTTGTATACATAATTGAAGGGTGCAGGAATAGAACTAGGAATGTCCAAAAAACCGTTTTCGAGATAATCAACTTTTTATTGCAAATTCGTTATTACAAAGCTTACAAAATGCAACAAATTGTGATTGATCATATACTAGGACACCTAAATGTGTCTTCTTTAGAACAGAGCAGAAAAATTTGTAAAGGAACGTTTAAGTTCAAATTAGCTGCCAAAATTTCACCCAAATATGCAAATATGCAGGAACAAAACAGGGAATGTTCACAGGCTCTACATTATGGTAATGGGCAGAATCTCTGAAAAAAATACAGTACTTATTAGTTTGGTCAGTCAAGTGTCTAGATTTCAGTTTCGTGTACTCTTACCATTCCGTCACTGCTCATGTGCAAGTTCGGTGTAAAAAACAGCTGCTTCTGGTTGCTGACAATATGCCTTAAGCTGCTGTAAGTTTAAGTATTTCTCCTTTTTTATAGGCAGTGTTTCTGGAAAATTTATACTGAGGTTACAAAGCGGAAGAACGTTGAATTCTAGATATGCTTACCCGTATATTTTGCAGTAGGAAGCTCAAATTCACCTTCGCCAAGTCTCGGCCTTAAAGGTTTTTTCCTACTAGCATTGACAATGCATCCAGTAAGAAAAGTGCCATTATAATTTGGCCGAAAATACAGTAACTTTGGGTGATCCTTTGTGCAATAAATTGCACGTACTTCTTGAATTGCAAAGGGACATTTTGCTCGAAATCTACCCTTAAAAAATGTTGTCCAGTCTTTAACCATATGTCTTTCAACCCTTATTACTGAAAATGGAGTTGGTTTTGTTCTAGAGTGCTCCAATAAATCATAGTACTCCTGTGGTAATTCCATTCGTGTCTTCAGGTTAACCAATCCCATGTTTTTATCACATTCCAGGTAGGAGTGTCCCCGGATTGGGAATGTGATACGGATGGACTCAAGTTTTCTTATAGAGTGTACAATATAATGCATCAACCGGAACACACAGTAATTTTTATTTTGGCCGCCAGCAGAATCACAGAATATGTGCAAATGTTTAACGCTATCGTCAGTGTGATTCATTATAAAGTCAAAAAGGAATGAGGAAACCTCATCAGCTCCTTTCTTTGCGACATTTTCAGGATATGTGTAGAACAGTGACTCAGCTGTACTCAAAACATGTATGTTAAAAGAATACATTGACAGTTGACGAAGATAGTAAACATCGTTTGTTGGTACGTTTGGAAGATATACATTTTTTTGGTAATCCATTGCAATTGCGATAAAATCATTACTAGTTCGGGCTCGCTGTTTTGCGCTTCTTTTTTTATCATAGAATGCCTGAGCCCTCCTTTTATGGAGTTCATTTTGATTTTCCAGTCTTCTTATGAGTACTGGAGCTTCTGGATTCCCTTCGGCTTTCAACCTGTTTACCTCTGCTGTAAATTTATCGCAGATACTACACGTATCGCTCCGCGGGTACCCGAAACTGATATTAAATTTTGTATTAAACGTATGTCTATAAGTCTCGTAAGAAACTTCGTCGCTCGGATACGCTTGTTGGAACATGTCAAACATTTTTTTTATATTCAGTTCTTGAGGTAGATAAAGTTTCTTTGAATCGTGTAAACTATAATGTGAATGCCTACCTTTGAAAGAGCTGATATGATCGAAAATATGTTGGTATGTAGTGTCAGACAAACTCTTTATTTTGGAGCTGTGTTGGCCCCTCTTGTCTTTTGGTGCCGTTCCTGTATGTTTTAAAGATTTCTGCAAATGCTCTAACTTGCCTTTAGTAATCCCATGGATGCTAAGAAAAGCTTTGTAGCAAACGGGTATCTCAACTGTACGGTCATCTTTTTGTACTCTAACTCTATAGGAAAATACACTGTCATGAAATATGGCATCCTCTTCCGACTTCCTATTTCGGCGCCTCTGGACAGGTGTAATCGAAATTAAACCGCATAAGTAACTATTTTGTTCATCATTGGTGCCCAAACTGTTAAAATATGACAGAATTGCATTACGTTGGTCGTTGGTAGTAACCTCAAAACATCTTAATCGTTTGCATAAACAGGCAACACCTGGTTCGTGGGAGGCTAGACGAACTTTCTTCATCACATCCTGAATTCGCCCGGTTTTAGGCCTCTTTTTTGGTTGTTGATGCACATTTTTGTCGTTCATTTTTCACACAAAACACAATAAAATCGGTAAGAAGTTGTTCAAACGTGACGAAGTGCCTCGAGATGCTCACTAACTGACTGGTGTATTCTATGGACCCTCCTTGTTTTATACGTGTGGCGCGTGGACGTTTCCAGTTTTATGCCTGCACAGCTAATATTGTTTTATTGAAATATACGAGACCTTTCTAGTTTTATACCGGTCCATATGACCATTCGATAAAGCTCAATAGGTACCACCTGATGGACTAAAATATCACTAAACATGAAAATTTGGACTCTCCTTGTTTTATTCCTGTACCCTTCAATTGTATTCTATTTTGACATATGATAAAAAAAATGAGATACATTTCGATTAAATTTTATTCTGGAAATATCCCGGCAAGTCGGGTTTTTTATGTTGTTCGAGATGATTAGAAGACATACAAAGACAAACAATTCCAAGTTTTCGTCCTGTCACCCATGAGCTCGCTTGGGGAGGGAGAAATAACCATAAAAAATCGGCACTTTTTCCAGTTTTTGGGCTATATCACCTTTGTTATACTTTTTAGCGCAAAACGCTTCTTATAAAAGTTGTAGAAGACCTACAACATTGATCTCGTACCATTGTTTGTACAACTAATAGTGACAGAGCTATGGAGCGCTAAAAAATGGTAAAATCGTAACTTTGGCAAAATTTTCACATTCTACTGAAAAATCATTAGCATCGGAATATGAAGCCATTTCAATCCTGGGCGAGAATATTGACTTGCCGTTCTGCTCATTGGTACCTCTCCTGAGTCTAGCAACGGTTACCGTCGCAAACCTGGAAGAGGAAATTCGACATATTACAAATTCTACTCACCAGAAAACGTTCTCCTCTTCCACACGATGACTGGATGTGACACTACATCCAACATCTTCGGGTTTGGAAAGAATAAATTTTGCATGCCCCTCCACAGGGACCCCACTTTAGCAGATATGGCCCAGGAATTCATGGTTCCAGACGCCAGTGTCGCAGATATTTCAGAGGCAGGAGAAAGGATTCTGGTGGCTCTGTATGGTGGGGAGCCAGATCAATCGATCACTGCCCTGCGCCACTGCAAGTTCTTGAGGAGCTCAACAAAGCTCAAACTGGCCAAGCTCCCACCCACGTCAAAAGAGGCACACTATCACTCGCTCAGAACATGTAGTCCACCACCAAGTCATGGCGTGGATGGGAAATCCGAAAAACCCATTGGACTGGGGATGGTCCAGGAGAAGCAGAGGTCGGTGCAGACAACGAGGGATACTCCTCCATCAGCCTTACTGAAAACAATTTCATGCATATACGTTACAGGCTGCATGGGAGCGTGTGGCTGTGGGAAAACTGGCCTGAATTGTACCAATTTATAAAAGCATTGTTGTGGGCAATCCGCAAGAATCCTCCTCAGATTAAGGAACTTCCAGAAGAGTCACCACTCCAAACCATGGTCAAGCGATGAAGATGGAACTGAAATGCTCACTAGTTTTAAGTCTCGGATTTATTACATTGGCGAATTTATTTAATTATTTCACACGGCGTTTTCTTGTAAATAGGAGTGGGGGGTCCACTCCTCGGCATTGTTCATAAGATTTTGTTGGAAATATGGATTTAAAAGGTAAGCAAATTCTCTACAACTTTGATCATGGGAATGAATTTTGACGCTATAACCATGGCTTCTTGCGCTCCAAAGTGGCGAGAATGGGAAAATGTTGCCAGTCGCGATTTTGCCCTCTCTTCAGCGCGCCATAGCTTCGTCGCAAATGGTTGCACAAAAAAAGGTACAAGATCAATATTGTAGGGAATTTTATCGTACGGAATTTTATCGAAGGAGTTAAAGCCGAAAAACTGGAAAAAGTGCCGATATTAGGAGTGAACCATGAAACTCATTGTTTTTATTTTGTTTTAGCTTGCGCATGTCTATCTATGTTTTACCCAAATACAGAAAACAAAGCACTCACTTGAATGAAGTTACGTATAGCAGTATTAGCTACCACAAGCAATCCAAAGACCTACCTACCCAATAGGTGAAGAAGCATGAGATGATTTAATAAACTTTCTTGAGAAAGCTATTAAGCATTTAGACATATAACTTTACTATATTTTAGTAAAATCCGTTTAAATTAAGCTTAATTTATTTCATAAAATACGAAGATCTTTTTTATAACATTTATAAAAATTCTGCATTGATAATTAATATTAATTATTAATTATTTGGTGATTAATATTAATTGTGAATGGAAATATGTACTTGTCTGTGTTATTTAAAAAGTTTTATGTACTTGTCTGTGTTATTTAAAGCTTGTATTGTAATATAGGTATAGATGCGTACATAAAATAATGATATGTTAATGTTAATTTATTACTATTGTAAAGGAATTATTTATTTATTTGTACTATTAGTTATATATTATCTGAAATCATGATATTTTAATAATTGTTAATTATGTTTATGTTTAATTAAAGACTTTTGTTACTGTAAAAACTTTAATTAATGGTACATTTTCGTAAACCGAGTATGACGTCAATTTTTTTAACTGGTATACGTCACACTTTCCTCTAAGCATATTTTTAACTAGAAACATAGATAATCCGCCTACCGGGAATATGTCTTTCTTAACTTATATTAAATATCCAGAATTAAAGAATTAAATAATGCCCGATCATGATGGATCGATATAAAACCGATCACCAATTTGCTGGTGAAGAAATATTAAATCTTTTTCTCTCAACATTTCTTGTGGCTTTTACAAAAATATTTACTATCGAATTTATTCCAACTCAGTTCAGTTCGAGTAACGAGAAATGCTGACTGCTGTGAACTGCGGCTGCTGAAACGTCATTCTAGAAGAATAGAAAATATATGGGGGGAGACGAAGAAACCATATAGGTACTACATTCTATATCCGCGAAAATCTGAATTAACACAACCATATTATACAAAAAAAGAAAGCTTGACAATTTGGTAAAAAAAAGTTCCTTAATTTTTTTTGTATATACCATAGTTTTCGAGAAAATCAATATTGAAGAAATTCTAAAATGTGTATTTTTAATGCTTCGAATAGGCGTATAAAATAAAACTGATTTAATATAAGTTATAAATATATTTATTACCTTTTAGTTCAAGGTAGTACTTTGATGCAGACAAAGTTTGGAATACAAATGTTCATATTTACAAAATTTTATCAATCTCATTTTGACACATTTTTAAAAACAATACGGTGTTGAGGAATATTCAGCAATTTAAAATAATGAATCGTGTGAGACATTTGACAGCATTTGACAGTAAGAGCGCAAACTTTGGTTGAAGAGGGTAGAAGTATGCGATATGTCTCTCGAATTCTGGGTGTTAACCATTCGACAATAAGTCGAATGTTAGAACGTCACAGGGCAACTGGTTCTCACTCCAGGAGACATGGGCAGGGTAGAAAAAGGGCGACGAATGTTAGGGATGACCATTTTCTCCGCCAAAATGCTTTAAGAAATCGGACAGTAAGAAGTTCGCAATTGAAGAGTGAACTTGAGATGGTTAGAAATGTTCAAGTTTCTGCTCTTACTGTAAGGAGAAGACTACGGGAGGCAGGTTTGATCAGTAGAAGGCCCATAAAGGCACCAGAACTTACCAGGGCTCAGAAGGTAGCTCGCGTACGATTTGCACGAGCACATGAAAATTGGACTATCGATGACTGGAGGAAAGTCCTATTCTCCGATGAAACAAGAGTAAGCCTAAAATCTTGTGATGGGCGGCAACGTGTGTATAGAAGACAATGGGAAAGGGAAGCTGCCTTCAATTTCATTCTAAGGGAACCCTTTGGTCGTGGCTCCAAAATGTTTTGGGCGGGTATTTCTTTGGATGGCCGTACGGGGTTAGTCCCTATTCATGCAAGGAAAATGAATGCGGAATACTACGTAGAGAACATTCTCCAGGAGCATGTAATGCCCTATGCTCCGTTTATTGGTCCTGATTTCATATTCATGCAAGATAATGCAAGACCACATGTAGCAAGAATTTGTGTTGAGTACTTGAATGAAGTCCATATTGATGTTATGAACCGGCCAGCACGAAGCCCGGATTTAAATCCCATCGAACACCTATAGGACATCCCCTCATTCAAAACCTCATTAGAAGTATGCCACGGCGGATTCAGGCTGTAATCCGAGCTAGAGGTGGCAACACAATCTACTAGGGATCAGCTCACATAATTTTATTTCTTTGTTTTCTTGTTAATTAAAAAATGTTTCTTCTCACCCTGAAAGTTTTTTCAATTGATTTCTGTATGGTGCGATAATTTTGAACCAATGCATCTAAAGACATGGACCAAAAAACAAAATGTAGGAAAGGAATGGTTCTTAACAAAAATTGGTATTATTAAAGAATTTGGTTACGAAATTATTACACAGTGTTTTAAAATTAGGGTTATATAACAACATTTTAGTTAGCCCTGTATAATACCTAAACCGTCCTCAGTTAACAAAAGACTTTCGGTATTGTTAGTGCTTCAGAAACTACAAGGTACAGATTTTTATCCTGTTTATCAATTGTTTGTCTCAACTTATAAAACATAAAACATCTTACAGCAATGTAAAACAGCATAAATATGCTACTTTACCAATACATTTTCAAAAAAAAAATGTTCTTTTTGTTACAAGCATACATCTTGTAACAAAATATAGCATGCCATTCATTTTATATCCCAAATGTCGTTTATTTATCTTTTAAAATGACAAAACGACACTGAAAAAAGGCAAAAGTGATTTTTCACAAACTTTCTTTTTTCACATATTATACTGCTATTGGTATATATATTTATTTGTAAATATATTATTTTTAAACGATTTTTCTAAGGTGATATATCTAAGGGTAAGTGCTATGAGAACCTTTAACTAACCATCTAATTCACTTATCCACGACCTCGAGAAAAATCAGCAGCCCATAGGCAAAATAAAAATCCATCACTATACATCTCCTGGATGAGAGGCCATTTAATTCAGGTAAACTAAATTAAAAGAAGAGGTATCATCATATTGACGGTGATGAATATGCTGACAGGTTTATTGTAAACTTTTTTAGACACGTCATCGACAATATTGGAGCTGGTAAGCTACATAAAATAATTATATCCGTGATGTGGGTTACATTTTTCTATTTTTAACCTACCTACCTACATGTTTTTCAATACCAATACACAAAAACAAAACGCTGGTGTACTACGGTTGACAATAAATTGTGAATGTAGAAATATATAAAATCAACCTGGTAAATATTACTTTTAAGTGTATTTTGATATTCACAATAAAATGTTATTTTAGCATTTTTCATTGATGCAATTAGATATCAGCCTTAGATGACAATAATTTTTTTGCAAATAGATGAGGTTATAGAGCAAGTGTTAACATTGCTTAAAAAAAATCAAAACCGAAAGCCAAAATTTTACACCATTGTGACACTGTATTGACAAGTCCACTCACATTTTCATTTAATTTGGCTGTTAAATCACATGTATTTCCTGATACTTTGAAGTGTTCTAAAATAATTGCTATATATAAAAAAGATGACAAGAATAATATTGAATATAAGGGCCATTACGATTGTCAATAGTTTCTCAAAGTTTTTTGATTTTTTTTATATGATCCAACATTTTATGTAAAATCGCATTACTGAATATCAGTACAGCTTTTTCAAGGAAAGATCTACCTCAACGAATCTTTTTTGCATAACTCAATATATATGACGTTATAGACGTTAATTCACAAGCTGACGTTATATACACTGACTTCACTAAGGCATTTGACAGACTCGTTTACAGTATTTTATGTTCAAAATTTAGGTTTAAGCAAATGTATTGCTAATTTTTAAATCATATTGAGATTTGAATAGACTTTATATACAGAAGTTATATCTACATCGGGTGTACCTCAAGGCTCTGTGATAGGGCCGTTATTTTTTAATATTTTCATTAATGATTATACCTAGTTGACATTGGCGTAAATTGTACGTACATTAGATGTTTCCTAGATGACGTCGCTAATAAATGTAAAAAAGACACTTTTAAAACACGTCTCTTTTTTGACGAACAATTTACGAATGACGGGTTACACTACGAATACGAATCAACGTAAATGAGACGTCAAGTGACGTCACTCTGCTGCCTGCGAAGTGGCCTCGGTATAACTTTTGCCAGTTAACTGTTGTTCAACTATCATATATAACAGCGAAATACAATTACCAGCGAAAGCTCGAACACCCCGATTTATAATAAGGTGTGCTCATGATATTAACAACATTCTTATTCTTAAACTGTTATAACTTAGAGAGAATTCAGAGACGTTTCTTAAAAAGGTTGTCTTATAAGGAAGTATTATACGGAAGAAACGTTCACACTGCACTTTTTCACAAACTGCACTTTTAAACAGGTATTCGAAGCATTATAAAAGAGCAAATGTTTCTTTTCAATTTAATAGATAATATAAATGAGGCACTACTTTAAGTTTATTGAATTTTCGAACTACAACTAACATTCAGAAATCCTCACCCCAATACAAGATGTGTGAAAATTATAACATCCTCAAAATTTATTTTTGGCCACCCCGTACATTTTTAGGAAATGAAAATGACGCAAAAACATTGACTAGATGTCTCGTAAGTCGTATGCACATAAGTTTTTCTTAAAATCCATAACTGTGACTGTAGTGATTTTTCCGATATCCTTCTGCAGATTGCATTATTTCAACAAAATATTCATTATATCCAAGTGGTTGGGAGATAGTCAGTAATAATATAGGAGTAAAAGAGGGCTTCAAAAAATGTACTGATATACATAGCATTCCATTTAAAAAAAAGGTACTTGGTCCTGTAATTTTTTCTTGGCTCACCTTGTATGTTCGAAAATAATATAATTTTAATTTAAATAATTTATATTTATATCTTCTAATTTCGTTGCTACATTTATTTATTTTTGGAGGGTTTATCTTGTGATGGTAGCAATAAAACAACTGATTATATTACTTGACGTTTCGATCCCTTTTTTGGGCCTTTTTTTTCGAATGAGTATTTTATTTATTACATATTTGACATAGTAACCTTAAAAATTAATTAAAACTGTCATTTTTGCCTATGTCATATATCTCATAAATAAAATACTCTTTCAACAAGGCCCTAAAAAGGGACCGAAACGTCAAGTAATATAATCAGTCGTTTTATTGCTACCATCCCAAGATAAACCCTCCATATATATATATATATATATATATATATATATATATATATATATATATATATATATATATATATATATATTAGCTTTGAAATTCTTTGCTATTCATATTTATTTTGTGAAAAGTAATCTTGGGTTTACCCAAATTCTATGTAATGAAATAAGCAAATAGACGAATAAGAAGGAAAACACACTTACCAGTGCTATATCTGGACACACATACGGAAATGAACCACTATACACACGAAAACGAACCACTTAGAAGTTGTACAAGTTCTTTCACCTTTCTTGAGGATCTTCAGAGCAGTATACGATTTATTTCATTGATCATCCATACTTGAATTTAAAATATTAATACTCCAACATTTGCAGTGACGTTTTATGACATTAGTTTTTGACGGAATATATACATATATATATATATATATATATATATATATATATATATATATATATATATATATATATATATATATATATATATATATATATATATATATATATATATATATATATATATATATATATATATATATATATATATATATATATATATATATATATATATATATATATATATATATATATATATATATATATATATATATATATATATATATATATATATATATATATATATATATATATATATATATATATATATATATATATATATATATATATATATATATATATATATATATATATATATATATATATATATATCTATATATATATATATATATATATATATATATATATATATATATATATATATATATATATATATATATATATATATATATTCCGTATATATATATATATATATATATATATATATATATATATATATTCCGTATATATATATATATATATATATATATATATATATATATATATATATATATATATATATATATATATATATATATATATATATATATATATATACCCGGTATATATATATATATATATATATATATATATATATATATATATATATATATATATATATATATATACCGGGTGACACAGGAGACATGTAACGCTCTGCTGTAACTTTACTATTTAAAATGTTAAAATTTTCAACTTTGGGAGAGTTGTATATTACATAATAGTCCTTTTTTTGAGCATATCAACCATTTCCTAAAACTTCCGGTTTAAGCGGAAGTGACGCAAACTTTGTTATTTTAAATGGTACCCTGTATATTTTTTTTGCCCATCTGATTCGTCTTTAAATTCTCTTTTCAACTATGTATCGCACCATGGCATTTGTTTTTAAACTGACAGTTAATAATTATTTTATTGTATTAAGCATAGGTGGCCATGATATGAACCTTGGCAGATGCTTAGTGTGCCGTGATATCGAAAGACTTCTGGTATGCAACTTTGTGTCTCATATTTTTTTGGGCATAATCAGTAGCTAAACAGACTAACTAGATCTTTCTTATTTAAAAGAAAAAATCTCTAAACAACCAACGATATTATAAAAACTAAGATAGGAACTCCATTTTTTTATTTGACCTACTTAAGAAATACTTTTTTATCTTTTATTTTCGGCCATTACAATTGCTGTACCTATCCCATTTTGCGTTCTTCATTATAATTAGTATCGATAATTATTGCATAGTAATGAACATTGTTACTACCTACTGTAACAAAAATATCAAGTTAGGCAGGCGGTGGAAACAAAATAAAAGAAGGTAGAAGGAATTATTTAATAAATAAAAAACATTTGAAAAAAATAATGAAAAACCATTACACTAAGGAATGCATTTTTATATCGAAGGAATGAAATTAAAATAAAAGATTTACTGAAACACTAAATACAAAAAATATTTTTTACTCTAGGTGCTCAAAATGTTGTCCGTTATTATCTTTGCACAATCGAGTTTTTGTGACGGTAGCTCTAAGCATGTTATCTAACTGTAATTCAGTAATCCCATTAATGGCTCTTCCGACTCTCATTTCCATGTCTTCTCGGTTTGTTGGTGGAGTCCTATAAACTTTTTCCTGAGGTGGCCCCATATGAAAAAATCGAGCGGCGTAAGGTTAAACCGCTTAAACCGGAAGTTTAAGGAAATGTTTGATATGCTCAAAAAAAGGACAATTGTGTAATATACAACTCTCCCAAAGTTGAAAATTTTAACTTTTTAAATAGTAAAGTTACAGAGCGTTACATGCCTCCTGTGTCACCCGGTATATATAAAATAACTCTTGTTGTGAAATATTTTGAAATAATTGAGTTCATTCTACATCAGTCTTAAAATTATTCACCGTTGTTAATAAATCATTAAAAATAAAACAAAACCTTCACTGTTAAACAAAAGAACGGTATACAAATATTTACATTTATCCATACAATACAGCCGGTGTTTGAATTTTTACTCGAAATTAACTAAGACGATAAGAGCAAATCCCAACTACACAAAACTAATACACAATATTATGTGATATTTTCTTAAAGCTTGTCAGTTTCTTGAGGCATTGCTTCTACAAAGCATATTATAGTTACGGAATGGATATAATTACCTGGGAACGATGATTGATGACGTGAAAGTAGAAAGGAAAAATGGAGGCCTATACATATTATCACATCCCGAAATTGGAGAGCATGCAAAAGGTAACTATAGTTTTGTAAATACATAATAGTTATTTACCTAACAAGTGTGTGAAGTTATATTAAAGCAATCGCTGTACTATTTACATAGTAACTGAATGTATGGTCTTTCTAATTAAAATTTAAAAAAATATGACCGTCATTGCGTAACCTTTGAACACGAGTGATCTTACATTCTGAAAAATCAAATCAAATAATATTAGACTATGTGAATACATACGAGCTGCGAGAAGCATTTCGTATAACAATTTAGAAACCGGTGCTTTTAATTGCTTTCGACCCTCTGAATCCGAAAATGCCTATTGCTAGATCGAAAAATAAACCGGATGTCTGTTATTCAAGATAGCGGTCATTTTTAAAACATTGCTAATATGAATTTATAAAAGGATTCTGGAGATTGTCGACATCACTAAATTAAAATTTGCCACATTTTCATGTGGCTCACCGGTTGTCGCAATTAAAGGTGGTGGTCAATATGACATATTTTTAAGATGTTGCAAATATATCGGGGATTTTCGGACCCGCTGGAACTAAATATGACAATATCACAGTCATATATCCCACTGCGAGTACATAATTCATGATTGTGGTCAGTATCAAATGTTGAAATGCCATAAATTGAAGGTAATCCTAAAGTCCTCCTAAATAATCTTTAAAAAAAGGAAACTGACCTTATCATACTAGTCTTGGCGTTTCCAATGTTTCCATTACATTTGTTTCTTAGTATTCTTGTTGGTAGGGTTCACGCTCTGGAGGAAAGACTAAACTCCGATTCGTATGCCAGCGAGGAAAATGATCGCGATGGCAACGCATGTATGTATATATGTAGACGAAACTGTCTACTTACCACCTGCAGACAATTATGTGCTAACCATAGCTCCGAATGTTGTCTATGTTGTTAGTAAACACAAGAAACTAACCCCAAAACACATAGGTTTGGCATTCGCTCCGCATCAGCAATCACAGCTAAAAATTATCGGTCTCATCTAGAGCTAAGTGCTTGCAGTTAATACAGTTTTCGCAAAGAAAACTCGAGTAAGGATGGAAAATATGACACAGCACCTAATTATACTGTATCTTTTTTGGCTACACTTCATTTGACTGCAGATAATACTGGTAGTTGTTTTGTAACTCACAAACCACGTGTTTTCTATTCTTCTAGAACGACGTTTCGGTACAGGCACATCTGCTATCTTCAGGTTCTTCTCTATGACGGCTTGTTGGCGCTTCGAGTTGCTCCAACTGAACTAATTATTCATAATTCAGTTCAGTTCGAGCAACATAAATAAAATGTATATTTAGCAGTACATAAAAATAAAAGAGATACAGAGAACAGTTTAAATTCAATGATGATGAGTCGTTAACTTTCATTATCAACAGAATCATTTAAAGAAATTTTATCAAAAAACGAATTGGAACCCCCCTGAGGCGAGAGAGTACTCATGACTCCAACGTGATCCTTCGTTTAAATTAAAAATGTATGTTCATGGAACTGGGGTCTATGTAATTCCAAATACAATTCGGCAGCTTAGGATCTTGCTTCTTGCTGCAAGAGGTGCATTCGTTATTGTTAATATTACCTATTGCGTCGAAGATAAACGACTCGGTCGCACATCCAGGACTGTCTTCAGTTGCTTATGTTGATAACGAGTTTCAGATGTGCATGCAGCTAATTTTGAGGAGGCGATCACGGCTACCAATTTTGGCAAATTCAATATACTTCTAATGTTAGCCATAATACCCCCATTATTCTCACAAGTCTTTGAAACAGTAGCGATATCTTTCGTATTACCTGTAGCTCAATGTGATCTACACTTAACTTTAGAAGACAAAGGCATGTTGAATGCTATAACATTTGCAGGTATAGTATATTTATGGTAGTAGTAATAAATCACTGCTTAATATGGATTTGTTCTAGGGATGATAACGAGTGGATTCTTTTGGGGATACCTATGTGACGCTCTGGGACGAAAGAAGATTATGGTCTATGGTTATATCCTTAATGGATTGTTTGTTATTATGGGTTCTCTTTCGCCTAGTATTACATCGCTAATGGTGGCAAAATTCTTCAGTGGGCTTCTGTGAGTAAACATTTAGATATAATTTATTTACAGGTATAGGATGAAATTGGTTTTCCCAACCGGTGAAATCGAGTTTACCTAACCTGGACTAGAATATTTTATAAAAAATTACATTAACTAATTTGAGCGGAATGATTTTTCACTCCGACAGTCATAAAATAGTAATGCCCAACTTCTCAACACCACAACGTTCTAACCTCTATCATAAATAGAAAATATAATGTCTCTGGTATTCTAGACTACAGAATAACTACAGATAATGTCTTGGATCCGCGTGTTGTAGGCCCGCGCATCCGCCACATTTTGAAATAATATGATATGCTCAAACACTTTTTTAATGACTTATTTTGTTTAAATTAAATAATGGAACTACCTCATAGCTGGACTGGACTAATATACCGGGTGCTTGATATAACACAGCTACTGCGTGACAATATATACAGAGAAAAACGTAATACTTAAATAGTTTTAAATAACATTATAAAAATAATCTAACATACTTCAATTGGCATTACCTGTGTCAATACCCACAACAGTAAATATTTTTTAAATTGAAATCTACTTTATCTTATATTACTTTTCAGAATTAACGGTCCATTCGCAGCAGCTACTTCCTATTTATACGAATTTCATTCCTCGAGATATAGGGCAAGAGCACAAATGGTAGCAGGAATCGTACTCAGTTTAGGCAACATAGTTCTACCTCTTATGGCTTGGGCAGTATTGACAAGAGAATTAGACTTTTACGTATTTGGTGTCCTTGGTACAGCAAAAATATGATATGTGTACTTTGAATCTGATTAGTATCCTTGCAGATATTCACGCATGGAATGCATTCCTATTTATTTGCGCCCTAGCTCCCATTATAAGCGGTATTCTGTTTATTTTCATGCCGGAAAGTCCTAAATTTTTGATGAGTGCAGGTAGGAATCAAGAAGCATTGGGAGTGTTCAAGAAAGTTTATGGAATAAATACTGGAAAAACAGCTGATACATATCCGGTGAGACAACGCTGATTATACGCTCGATGGTAGTAATAATTTTACGTGAATTTCAGATCAAATGTTTACACGAAGAAATCAGCAATCTTACCAAGAGAAGTACTAAAGAATCTTTGCAGTATGGGCTTCTGCAAATGAAGCCATTATTTCGCCCACCACATGTTTTCAAGTTACTGCTTGCTTGTTCGAATGCATTTATGCTTATGATGAGGTGATGAGAGTTTATGTACAGTGCAGTTCAACTGAAAGTAAACGATTTTTTTAATTAATGTGAAACATGCTTTCAGGTAATCAAAACTTGATTGTCAATTTTATTTGTCAGTTTACTAATAATTATTCTATATTTGGAAGTTTTCCTTATAATTATTATTATTATCATTATGCCGCGCTTAACTGAACCGCAAAAAATAAGAGCTGTGATGTTACTGCAGAACGGATGGTCAATGAAAGCAGTTGAAGATACTTTGAATGTGAGTAAAGGTTGGATTTACAAAATTAAGCAAAAATGGAATGCAGAAGGAACTGTTGCGTACGTCCATAGAGGGGGCCGTCAGAAATTCAGTACTATGGAGGAAGACGAACTCGTCCTTGACCACCTCCGACAGAATCCGTTTGATACAACATTGACTGCCTGCTTCTTAACAAATTTTCCTGCTTCGGTGGAAGCCGCAAGACGACGTATCGGAGCATCTGAGCTGAAGAATTTTTCGACTGCAAATAAAGTTGCTCTGTTGCCACGGCATAAGGAGCAGAGGTTAAACTTTGCCAACCAATTTGTCGGTGTGCCACCGGACTTTTGGGACAACACAATTTTTACAGACGAAAAAGTTTTTCAATCCTATGATGGCTCTGTGCGTGTATACCGCCCAAGAAATTGCCGCTATGAAGAGCGCTATATAAATCCTACAGCTCGTAGTGGTCGCTTCTCTATCAACGTGTGGGCATGGATATGTTGTCAAGGACCAGGTGTTACTTGGAGAATCAGAGAGCGTCTTACTGGTCAAAGCTACGCTCGCATTTTGGAATATGTTATGTTACCTTCCGCTTCCATTTTATATCCCGAGAACCTCGGTTTCAGTATCATTCCTCTATTCACAAATCACCAGTTGTTACTGAATGGCTGAATACAAACCATATTAACACTCTGCCTTGGCCCTCTAAGTCGCCGGATTTAAATCCGATAGAAAATATATGGGCACAAATGGAAAAAGACATGTATAGCGGAAATTTCCGACCAGCGAACGTAGAAGAACTGTGGTTGGCGATTGAAAATGCCTGGGAAAATATTGGTAACGATTACACCAGGACACTAATATTGTCTATGAGAAATAGGCTTCAAAAAGTTATAAACGCGAACCGTGCTTGAACCAAATATTAATTCATAGTAATTTTCTTAAGTTCTCAGTTAGTTTGTTAATTTAATGGATTTTTTTACAAGAGACGTCCATACCATATAAATTATCCTTAATAAATACTGTATATAAAATGATGTCACCCTATAACTGACAGATACTTCAACCTAAAATAATTTTGAATGTGATCTGTTTACAAAAGCCTGCTTCACAATGGGAAAATTTCCAAAATTTCTCATAAGAGTCGTTTACTTTCAATTGAACGGCACTGTACATTAAACTATAATTTAGAACTAGATTGCCAAATAATTGACGACCAAATGAAATAGTTCTCCCTGTTTTGATGTTCTTAATAAGCTACTAAATTTTAGTATAAAGTTTATAACAACCTACACTGAAATACATTTAAACACACTTTGAAAGAGTATCTTTATTGTCATTAATTTCTATTATTAAAATTTTCCCTAAAGTCTACCCAGAGTTATTTACAGAAATACGTAAAAATACTATTTTGATATGGACCTTTTTTTCAATATGGCGGCTAAATCCGGGATCGACGTACAAATTTAGTAGGTTTGATGATCAGCTCGACCTTTGTCAAATTGAAATCGAATACAGTTTTAATGTGCTTCTCGAAAAGTTAAAGTTCAAAACGATCCATACAAGATGCCTATTTTAAGTTTTCTCCTCTCTTATGGTTTGAAATATTATCATTAGGAACCCCACAGTGCTTGGTAGCTTGTATGGTGTGTTTGATCCTCTCATGTTTTTATTAATTTCAGTTTGAACACTTTGAAATTATGGTTACCTCAGTTGTTTCAAGCAATAAATGATTATCAATATTATCACAATGGCTCTAGCTCCTCTCTGTGCGAAATGCTGGAAGAGTTAAGTCCAAAGAATGTATCTTCTGATTCCTGTGTTGTTGTAAGTACGTAGTATTAATATAATGTATGAGCTGAATAGTAATTAGGCGGCTTTTGTCAAGAATACTATTTTTGTTTTAGTTTATACACAAGATGGGTGAAAATATGTCCATAAAACGACATTAGATGAACTGTGGTAAAGTAACATTTTATGCAGTGTTAGATCTTTCTATTGATATAGGTTACTCGTTTTGTCTGCGTTTTCGTCTCTCCATTTAGAATATTCAACTTTAATTTTGAGACATTACCTCCACATTAATAGAGATGATAATTATAATGCTTATAAATATAATATAATAATCCTTGATTTGAAATATGGATGGATTAAAAAATTCAATACGAGTGCCTACTTGTATAAGAAATAACGTTGGAATGTTACTTTTCGAGAAATTTTTGTATGTATTTTGTATGTATATTTTGTATATATTACTTCTTTTGTATTACTTCTAAATTTTGTCGGGAGTGATATTATTTTCTATATAATAAGAAAGCAAGTAATTCTATCATTGCTGATTGAACGCAAGGAATGCTTAAATGCCATCCTCGCTGCATAATATTCTTTCTATGCAACAAACGGGCGCGCTCAGATATTATTTTGCAAAAATAAGAATTTCCTACGCGTTAGCGTGTAGACCAACATATATACCTACGAGATAAAATAAGTGTTGAAGTACCTAATCATATGCAGCGGCAGCTATTTAAAATATATACCTTTTATTTGTTTCAGAATTTAGATAACACATCTGTTTACATCAACTATGTGGTCGTTGGATTTGCACGAATAGGAGCATTTGCAGTCGCTGGAACATTTGTAAATTTATTAGGAAGAAAGAAATTATTAAGTAATAAGCATGATACCAATATTCATACGGTTAATAAAATTCTCTGATTCTACCATTCTAGCCTAGTCAATGAATGCTAAAAAGGGGGGAAGGAATACAATTTTTGACTTTGGCACTTTGTTTGGAATAGTTAGGGGGCAAACATACAGCCATAAACGAAAACATACAGCCATATACGAAGAAGCCGTGAGAGAGTCAAATATACAATATATGATATTTAAGTATATATCGTCAACCGTTCAAAAGTTAGAGCATTTTAACTTTATGTAATTTCCGAGATTTAGTAGAAAAAGTTAGCTTTCGTATTATCTACTGCAATAACTATACACTGTGTTCATTTTAAAACTGCAAAATATTTGAGAATTCGCCGGCAAAGGCGATTTTTGTTTTAGGGGGGAACATTTTAAATGGTTTTATTTAGCTTGACCGTATTTGATTACATGCTTCAAATCTTGCAACAGATAAGATTTTAAAATTGGGGTTACTAGGGGTCAGGGGGATCAACATATCAAGACCAATTGACTGTCAAAAATATTCCCCCCTAAAATAAAAATCGGCTTGTCTTCTCAAAAATTCGACTTGATTCCCAAATATTTTGCGGTTATTTCTTTATAAGGTGTGGTAAGTTTGAAAATGGACAACCAATATAGGTATACACTATATTGCCGGTTGAAGATAAAATACTAAAATATCATTATATTCTTGAAGGGAATTTCATGGTCTACAACGTTCCATCTTATGGCTTCGAAGGGCGAAGTTAGTTAGTCAAATTAGGCAAAAGTCAGGCAATTACCTTTTTATGATTTGGCCAATTTTGAATGCGCATATCTTGGAAATTATGCAACATCGTGAACACTGAATAGAGACATTTTGTTGCACATTTTGTTTGTTTATTTAATTTTATTTGGTTTGCAAAAAACGGTACCTTCTACGAAAACGGTACCTTCTACGTACTCAGAGCCGAAAATTGTATTCCTTCAATTTCCCTCTACAATCTTTAGTTGACTGGATTAAATGCAGTTTGATTACCCTTGATGGTGTAATAAGGTTATGAAAGTAATATCATTGAAATAAAGCAAACTAACTTATACTTCAAATAACTTCAAATAAAAACGAACTGACTGTTTAACAAATATCTGCTACATATTCATAAAAATAGTAACAAATATCCTTGTAAAAAATAATACAGGATAAAACTTGCGAAGGGAATATTTTCAAGGGTGCTGTTATGTCTGAATTTTATTAACTTATGACATATTCATAACTAATAAATACTTTATTCTCAATTTCAGTTATTATGGCATTTATTACTAGTAGCTTTTCGACAGCAATATATTTTGCACAAAATTCCGAAACCGTACTGGCGCTCTCTTCCATCAACTTGGGTATTGGAAGTGTTTGCGAAAATGTGCTAATTTCTATTACACTTGAATTGTTCCCAACAACTTTGAGGTAAATATAAATTCCATTTTTTCATCTATAAATTATAACCGATCAGATAATTTAATTCTATATCCTTACACTCGTACGAAAACATTCTGCTAGCGCATTCTGAGCCAACGCGATGGCAGCCATTGTGATATTCAGTCGCGGGAGGGGGTGGAAGCGGTGGGAGACACGGTACTAGACACTGCTACTTTAATTAATTTTATTATTACGCGAAGATTAAAACTCGAAGCAAGTAAAAATACTCGCGAGATGTACGCTTATAATTAATTACTTATTAATTGGATGTACAGGCAATTCCATATTTGAATCGCATTTTGTTTACAATTTCACGGACTTTGATTTTTTTGCGCGGAACCCTAATACATTTTCAAAATAAAAGTAGCCTAAGTTACTCCTGATAACATCAGCTATTTTGCCAGTGAATGTCCCGTGAAAATCGGTCCAGCCGTTTCGGAGATCGGATTTTGTTCACAATGAATTTTAGATTTTTTGTGGCAGTGAAAGTCTCGTCAAAATCGGTCCAGCTGTTTCGGAGATTAGTCAGAACAAACAAACTGACAGACAGACAGATAGACAGACGGACGGACATATGGACAGACAGACAGACAAGCAGGCAGGCAGGCAGGCACCTAGAGATACTGACAAAGAGGCAGGCAGGCGGACAGACAGACAGACAGACAGACAGACAGACAGAGAGACAGATAGACCGATCGACAGACAGACCTATAGACAGACAGAGACAAAAAAATTAAAATATGCTTTTGGTACCGTATATACTTTCATATATGCATTTAGTAAAAAGCTGTAATTTTGACATTGCAGACACTTAAATTTTATTTATCAGTCTAGATTATAGTACTTATTGTCCAGGCAATCTACGCCTAAAAGTATAGTAAAACAACAAATGGACACAAGACGTTTTCTCGGCTTAGTCTCTTCAGAACTTCCCCTTCAAGTTTTGTTTTAAGCGCAGACGTGAAATCATGTGCGTATACAAAATATTTGCAATATTCTGATTACTATTGTCATTGATTCATTAAAGCTGATAATATTTATGAAATTTAATGATTTAATTATTCTGCATGAATTTTAGCAATTAATATTTCGCGTTTCATCTTTTGTAAATATAAAATAGGAATCTGTAGCGCTTAGTAGATTGAAGTTAACAAAATGTAAAGGAAGAATAACTCTTAAAAGCTCAAGCGACTGTATTTAAGTCGCTGTACACTGGTGTCAATGCTTTACATAATTTAAAATGGCAGCTGAAACCATTGCCCTTTTACCCATCAAAACATAATTAACCAACTCAACTCAGTTTTTTATTTTTCACGTAAAACTATTAAACATATTAATCTTATTAAGTTATGTATCATTCTAATAGAAATATGTTTATTTTAGAACAGTAGCAATATCCTCACATATGACATTTGGCCGAATAGGAACCATTGTTGGTAATATAGTATTTCCATTTTTATTATATGCTGGTTGTGCGCCACCTTTCCTTTTCGTTGGACTTCTTTGTTTTGGTATGAAACGTCAATCATATTTGCTTATTAATGAAATAAATTACCAAATTACTTTTCAGGATGTGCATGTCTCTCCATAATATATCCAAATGCCGAAAATAGGGCACTACAGTGATATAATTTATTTATTTAAGTTCAATTAATGTTTTCGTAAAATATTATAAAAATGTTTGTGTAATTGTGTTTTGGAAAAAATAAAAATTGCGAATTACCTATGTTTTGGAGTTTAGAAAATACACTCTATGAATATTAGACACATGGTAGTTGTCTATGAATTAGAAAACATTTATTTAATAAGGCAAAAAGCCTAATTTAATACAGAAACACATTTTGTTTAAACAGTGCGTTCCATTCTTTCAACGCGACAAAAAAGAGCCATGAGTGTTTTACACTAAGCTTCATATATTTGGTAAAGGAGCAAACCATTTAGGAGTCAAAATATTCAGTCAGATGACCAGATGACCTCAAAATGATGATGCGAGAGGTAGATACTTTTTAAGCAAAGCCTAAGGAAATATTAAATTATTCGCTGTTTATATTAACTCTATATAATGGATGGAATTAATAAAATAAATAAATAAAAAATATTTTGTCATTCCTCATTTTTAGTACCATTTTAATTTCATGGATTTCAATAAAACTTACCATATAACCAATAGGCAATAAATGTTCCTACTAGTCACTTATATGATAAGAGAATATGTATATTGTCTATTTTATTACGTAGCGTGTTTTATAGTATTTTTAATAACTGTAGTAACTTTTCTTGGACAGCAATAATGAACATATAATTGAAAGTACTTTCCAAGGTAGTACTTAGCTTATATTTTATGACCACATAAATTCGTATTCTTCACACTGGACACATTAACGTAACGCAAATGTTCTTGATGTTAAAGTACCCCAAATCTAAGTAGTACTGAAAGTACTGAAAATAATCGAAAAGTCCCAAATTGAATAATTGCATATTTAAGACGGGGCATTCTGTTCTGTACAATGTTGTCTATATATCTACATAATCAATGATTTCTTAATTTTATTTTAAATGTAAGACCCGCTAAGTCCATAAAACCCGTACTTCAATGCTATCTTTGTAAAGTACTTATTTATCAGTTTTAACCCATTCAATAGTTGCGAATGGGGTTGACTCTTGAAAATATAGCATATTAAAATGAAAGATGGTAGAAGAAATAGGAAATAAGCCTACCTATGCTATGCGACTCGCTCTGTATATAAATGATGTACTAGACATAAGAATATAAGATTTGGGATATGGACGCTGAATATACGTATATGGAATGTATATAGTGTATATAAAGAAGTTCTAATAAAAACAAATTATCATGAAAAGCGTATTAATGGATAATATAGTCGATTAACATTAACCCCTGGTGGTATCCATTCTTCACTGCAACTCGCTAAGAACCCTTGTGATACCTCTGGCAGAACATGTTGCCTATATATGATAGAGCACAAACTGGCACCCGAGAGTCACCTATGCTACGCGACTCACTCTGTATATAAATTATGTACTGGATATAAGAATATAAGATTTGGGATATGGACACTGAATATACGTATATGGAATATATACAGTGTATATAAACAACTTCTAATAAAAACAAATTATCATGAAAAGGCGTATTAATGGATAATATAGTCGATTAACATCAACCCCTGGTGGTGTCCATTCTTCACTGCAACTCGTTAAGAACCCTTGTGATACCTCTGGGAGAACATGTTGCCTGTATATGAGAGAGCACAAACAGACACCCGAGAGCCACCTATGCCACTCGCTCTGTACATAAATTATGTACTAGACATAAGAATATAAGATTTGGGATATGGACACTGGATATACGTATATGGAACGTATACAGTGTATATAAACAAGTTCTAATAAAAACAAATTATCATGAAAAGGCGCATTAATGGATAATATAATCTATTAACCCCTGGGTGTATCCATTCTTCATTGCAACTCGCTAAGAAACCTTGTGATACCTCTAGGTTAACATGTTGCCTGTATATGATACAAAATACTTTCGACGAGATAAGAGAATATATTTGACTTTAAGTATAATAGCAGGTGGCTTGTTTCTAAGGAACAACAGATTAAAATAAATTTATCTTGAAGGCACTTGGTAATGATATTTATTTAAAAACAATTCTGTAACAGTATGGTTACTATTATCAACGATGTAATAACAATTTTTAAATTGAAATTAAATTGATTTTGAAACGTATTTTTTTTCTAAAATAAATGGACTATAGACTCTTCCATTCTGTAAGAAAATAAGGACGCTAGCCTGGTAAGTTATTTTACAAAATTACTGATTTAGTGTACTTTTTAAAAATAAAACATAATATTTTACTGCTATTTCACTGCATTGTCAAAGTATTTCAATGATTGGTCACGGTGGCTTGCAGCGGAACTATTTGATGAGCTTTAGAGTTTCGTGTAGTGTATACTTACCTTTAGACTAAGACTTATGAGTAATGCCATTTGCCATGCGTAAGAGCACGAGCATGAGCTGCATACCTCTGTATATTATTGCGTTTGCCAGAATATTACGCTAAACACTTGTTAAACATCCAAAGAATGACGCTGACTTTTGGAATATCCTGTATATATCTTTTTCAGTCAATATAAAAATTATAATCGAACATGTTACGGACTTAAGTTTTTACTTGAATCCTCGTGAGTGAGCAATTGAACTTAAAATTCAGACAAATGTATTGGCTCCTAGGACGTCATTCTGTAAGAAATCCAAGAAATCCAAGAATGTTCCAGAATAAAGTACTTCGAAGCATCGTCAACTTCTAATTTTTCGAGTTCTAAGTCCAGTTAATAAAAAAAAAATTGTTAGACATATTTAATTTAGTTACAATGTTCAACGCTACGGGGCGTTTTTCTAAAAAAAAATGTCCAGTGACCCAAGAAACACAGAGGGTGAGAACATCAAAACTATAGCAAGTCTTCCATTGCAAAAATCCATTTTTACCTCATATGCCTCGCCTAATATTCCACCAACATTTGGCTGATGAATCAACATTCATTCGGCTGATGATTTAGTTGCAAATGTTTATTGTTTAGCATTTTTATATTTAACCTGGCAAAATACTTACCCAACAAGACGAGGACATTCAATATGCAAAAATAGCATTTAAAGAGTATGTTAATAATATGAAATAAAAATATACCATAATCTTTTTTGCTACAATCAAAGTAAACTATGATAACAATGATAAAGATTATAGTGTTGTGATTTACAACTAAGGTGATGAATGGGACTGATATACACCATATTTAAATTAACAATCGCAACGTCGCTACTGTGCTGAAGTTGTAAATATTTTGTACTGCTAGAGGATATTATAATATCCACTTGTGTGGTTCAAGTTTATCAGTACCATATTTCGTCGAGCCGAAACACTAATTGGTTGCGAGGAGTTTTAAAATAGATTCATCTTTACTTTTGGCAGAAACTACTAACAACGTAACAGTGCATACGGCCATCATAGGTATCTATTATGGTTGATACCAACATGCAAAATAATAATAGTGTAAGATTTTGCAATATTGTGTCTATTAAAAAAATGTGTTTCAGTTAAGTGGTTCCACAGGTGTGTAAAATGAACAAGTTAACTGATATTCACAATTACTTTCGAAATAAAATTGTGTTAAACGACGTAGTTGGTGACACAAATAAAAAAGGAAGTGAAAATGGTAAGTAGTGAATAAATAACGTTCTGTCTTTTAGGATAGGCGAACTATTTTGTCTGTATATGCGTTTACAAAGCCGGTAGGTAGCGAGGTATGTTTTCTCAGATCTTCATTTAATATGTTGTTCCTTTAACAGAGTAATATTAATACAAAAAAGGTAAAAATCCGTACTTATATTATGGGATAGGTAAATAATACCTAATATATAGTAGGTAAAAAATTAGGTAAATAATACTTAAGGTAATACTTAGGTAAATAATACGTAATGCGTAAGGTAATACTTAGGTAAACAATACCTAATAGATCGACTATTAAATAAAAAACAACGACAATAATTTATGATGCCGACTGTTAGTCTAAGCATTCTGTCACGGCCTAATGTTAAATTAGCAGAAATTCCTACCTGGATTAAAAAAATATGCTCGTATAGGAAACTAAACCTTAAAAAACTTAACCTAAAAAATTCGCAAAGTTGAAAAATACGATTTTTTGTAAATAATTAAAAAATTATAGCTCCTATCGAGAAAAGTTAAATGAGGGCGTTATAGATATTAAAAAAATATATCAAAATGCTTCTATAACAATTTTCTATATTTTTCGGGTTCTCTAGAACTTAGAACTAGAACCTAACTATAACGTTCCCATACTTTTTGCTTGGGACAAGTATAGCTAATAGCAAGTACTCCAGTCAATAGAGACTAAAAAAATGGACCTGGAAAAAATTTGAGGATTTAGTTTTATAGGCTAACTTGCTTCCCACCAAAAAATCTCACCGGAAATAGAGGTATTTCCAGTGAAAATAATGGCGCCAAAAATGATTTTTTTTCAAGTTAAATAAATTTTTGTTAATTTTTATAGGAAAATGGCTTGAAATATACAAAAAAATAGACAAAAAAAAGGTTTCTAAATGCTTTTTTGACAGATCAAACTTAGAGGCGCTCTGGGACGCAACGCGACAGGTAGAGCAGTCATGGAAGGTTTTCCGCTGCGAATTCTTTGTACCTCGACCGATTGACGTAAAATTTAGTGATTGAAAATTTACTGTTTGTTTTTATCGTGAGGGTGGATGCCACCCCTTCTCGGGGGTAGAAATTTTGCACTAAAAATAACCCCGGAAATGGATAGAAGGATAAATTCTATGTAAAAAATATTCTATAAAGTTTTTTCGATATATCGATATTTTTTTAGTTATTCGCGATTGAAAACGTGAAAAAGGCATGTTTCTGGGCGGTTTTTCGCGAATGCCTCGAAAACTTCGCCTTCTCCCCAAAAAGTTGTAAAGACCAAAAATGAAGCTTATGAGAAACCAAAGAGTTGTGTTTTTTATGAATACGTTAGGTCCAAAATAAAGGGAGTTATGGCTCGTTGAAGAAGACTTTTTTTTGCAACAACTTTGTTCGAAGTATGCAACGTTAAATAACGGAAAACCGATGTATTTTTCGAGAAAATCTTATAGAACATTTTTTGTAGTACTTGGAAAGACCTTTGAAATGAGCACTGTTGCTTTAATATTGCGTTATAACTAAGCGAGATACGATGCAAAAACGGTGGGCCGCTCACATTTTTGAGAAAAAAATTAACGTTAAAACCCCCTACATTCCCACCAGAATGGATATTGACCGGTATCCCTTTACAAATTACTTTATTTCAGTATTACTCAAGTAATCCAAAAGTTTAGCAGGGTTAGAATATGTATTTTTATTTTTTACATTTTTTCTATATTTTATAGAAAAAGGGGTAGTTTTTACCCCTTAAAAGCAAAAAACACAATTCGGGAATATGTCACTTTTGAAGTTAAGTGTAAGATGACCTTAATTCCAAATTTTCATGAAAATCGATGAAGATTCAGAGAATTCTTGTAAAATACCGTAAAGTGGGGTGAAATTGATAATTTTTTTCATAATTTATGGATTTTAGCCATTAATAATAGCTTTTGGTCCGTAAAAAAAATTTACATAAAAATCAGCACCCCCCTGCGTACAACTTTGGTATATAAAGTACATATTTCTTTCACATTTTACTTTAAAAAAATTCAACAGTCATACTTAAAATGGGGTCACTTTGATACCCTTAAGATAAAGCAATGGATAGTTTTGATAAACCAAAGCCAATTAATTTCTTCTTCTGCTTGCTTTCACCTCTAATAGGAACATTATTATATCGTTTTTCTTTGAGATATTAACTTAAGTATCTTTAAAACTGGCTTCAAATTCGTTGTTATTTAACACCCTCTCTGGGGTGAACAGATATATTCCTGTAGCTTCAAAACAACTAATAAGGTTTCTTTTTGTACCATCCTTCAAGCCGTTCTTTTCAATGTCATTTATCCGCTTAATAGTATCGTTTAGATTTAGGGAATTTTCTTTCTTTATTGACGTTGCTTTAGAGTTAGCCATTTTCCACTGCAATAACATAGACCTCCAGGCAGTGGTCTAAAAAATGACACATCTAGTGGCTGCGTTATATGTTGTGAGGTTGGCGTCAAACATATAAATGAGGTTATGTTTACACTATACAGAATATTTACATCAAACGTTAACCACAGAGAGTTTAAAAATGAACTTTATAAAAAGCAAATTTAACGGAGTACGAAATGACAATAATTTTGATGTTAATGTGGAACTTATTTGAAAAATATTATAAGAAAATCTTACCTTGTTCAAGCACATCACGCGGGAAATAGCGACCCAAAAAACATAAATCCTCCTAAATTTTTCCAGGTAATATTCTCTATTGACTGGAGTAAAGCTAAAAAAAACCTTTTCTGAAAAATTTAAAAATATTGACAACATCCAGATATATCGATTTTTCGAGATAAAGATGCCCTCCTAAATTCGTTATATCTTCTCAGGGGTTTATGCTTGAGGATCGAGTAAGCGCTCATATTGTTCGTGAAGAGTTGCGCTATCATCCTGTAGAACAGTTGTATATATTTTTTATTCCAGGTGTCAGAAAATGAATTTGAAAACATTGCATTTTTTTACATATTTTTTTATATAACTCAATTTATATTTGGTGGAAATGGCAGCTACGGGAATTAATTATTGGGATTTTTCATGGATTGAAAAGAAAAATATAACTTCACACGACCGTTAGGAGCCGATAATTTTTTTTTTACAAAAAGACTGGAAGTTGCAGGAAACATTGTAGACCCCTGAGTTTCACAACCGTTAATATCCATATTTTCGACAAAAAATTACCACGAATAAGATTCATTGATTTTTAGTATCAAATTGAATAATAAAGTGAAGCGTGCGGAGCAGCACGAGCGGACAGCGGAGTGGGGGAAGAGCGCTCGCGGTAGAAACTAATTTCGTGCATTCAAAATGACTTGCGCTTGGAAAATCTTCAGTATCTCGGCTTCCAGAACACCTACAAAAATCATATTGTACTTAATCTTTAGCATTTGCAAATACAAAAATGGTTACGTAACGACTACATATTACATACACTGTATTAATACATATTAATACATACACTGAGGAACCCTTAATACCTGAAGAAATTATAAAAAGAAATATAATGCAGCTGTGCCAGGTCCTTGCAAAACAAAAGTATGGGTGTAAAAACATTCACATAAATCCACGAGTGTTTGTAAACATTGTGAGTCAGCTCATTGTAAAAACTTTGAAACTATTACAAACATTCAAGAGAATGATGAAAATTCCTTCAATTTTGACTTTATTCCTCACAAAAATGTGGATGAAGAAGAAGAAGATAGTAAATTACAAGATTATACAACGAAGAGAAGGAGAATGTGTTATGTATATTTAAAGAGTTTTAATTATAAACAATTATCTATGTATTATGTATAAAATCATTATTATAAAATTTTTATAATAATGATTTTGTACATAGAGATACAAGATAATTTTTTTTTATAAAAAATTATCTCGACTCCTAATGGTCGTATGAAGTTATTTTTTTTAAATTCGTGAAAAAAATGCTAGTAATTGATTCCCGTACTACAAATCAGGTTAACCGGATTATATAATAAGGAAGATACACTTACCAGTCCTATATCTGGACATACCCTAAGTTCTTTCACCTTCACTGAGGATCTTCAGAGTGGTGTACGACCTGTTTTATATATATATATATATATATATATATATATATATATATATATATATATATATATATATATATATATATATATATATAATATATATATATATATATATATATATATATATATATATATATATATATATATATATATACTTGTACAACTTCTAAGTGGTTCGTTTCCATGTGTATAGTAGTTCGTTTCCGTATGTATGTCCAGATATAGCACTGGTAAGTGTATCTTCCTAATTATTCATCTGTTTGCTTATTTCTCTATGTAATGAATTGCTAACAAATATGAATAGCTTAGAATTTCAAAGCTAATATATATATATATATATATATATATATATATATATATATATATATATATATATATATATATATATATATATATATATATATATATATATATATATATATATATATATATATATATATATATATATATATATATATATATATATATATATATATATATATATATATATATATATATATATATATATATATATATATATATATATATATATATATATATATATATATATATATATATATATATATTAGCTTTGAAATTCTAAGCTATTCATATTTGTTAGCAATTCATTACATAGAGAAATAAGCAAACAGATGAATAATTAGGAAGATACACTTACCAGTGCTATATCTGGACATACATACGGAAACGAACTACTATACACATGGAAACGAACCACTTAGAAGTTGTACAAGTATATATATATATATATATATATATATATATATATATATATATATATATATATATATATATATATATATATATATATATATATATATATATATATATATATATATATATATATATATATATATATATATATATATATATATATATATATATATATATATATATATATATATATATATATATATATATATATATATATATATATATATATATATATATATATAAAACAGGTCGTACACCACTCTGAAGATCCTCAGTGAAGGTGAAAGAACTTAGGGTATGTCCAGATATAGGACTGGTAAGTGTATCTTCCTTATTATATAATCCGGTTAACCTGATTTGTAGTACGGGAATCAATTACTAGCATTTTTTTCACGAATTTAAAAAAAATAACTTCATACGACCATTAGGAGTCGAGATAATTTTTTATAAAAAAAAATTATCTTGTATCTCTATGTACAAAATCATTATTATAAAAATTTTATAATAATGATTTTATATATAATACATAGATAATTGTTTATAATTAAAACTCTTTAAATATACATAACACATTCTCCTTCTATCGTTGTATAATCTAGTAATTTACTATCTTCTTCTTCTTCATCCACATTTTTGTGAGGAATAAAGTCAAAATTGAAGGAATTTTCATCATTCTCTTGAATGTTTGTAATAGTTTCAAAGTTTTTACAATGAGCTGACTCACAATGTTTACAAACACTCGTGGATTTATGTGAATGTTTTTACACCCATACTTTTGTTTTGCAAGGACCTGGCACAGCTGCATTATATTTCTTTTTATAATTTCTTCAGGTATTAAGGGTTCCTCAGTGTATGTATTAATATGTATTAATACAGTGTATGTAATATGTAGTCGTTACGTAACCATTTTTGTATTTGCAAATGCTAAAGATTAAGTACAATATGATTTTTGTAGGTGTTCTGGAAGCCGAGATACTGAAGATTTTCCAAGCGCAAGTCATTTTGAATGCACGAAATTAGTTTCTACCGCGAGCGCTCTTCCCCCACTCCGCTGTCCGCTCGTGCTGCTCCGCACGCTTCACTTTATTATTCAATTTGATACTAAAAATCAATGAATCTTATCGTGGTAATTTTTTGTCGAAAATATGGATATTAACGGTTGTGAAACTCAGGGGTCTACAATGTTTCCTGCAACTTCCAGTCTTTTTGTAAAAAAAAAATTATCGGCTCCTAACGGTCGTGTGAAGTTATATTTTTCTTTTCAATCCATGAAAAATGCCAATAATTAATTCCCGTAGCTGCCATTTCCACCAAATATAAATTGAGTTATATAAAAAAATATGTAAAAAAATGCAATGTTTTCAAATTCATTTTCTGACACCTGGAATAAAAAATATATACAACTGTTCTACAGGATGATAGCGCAACTCTTCACGAACAATATGAGCGCTTACTCGATCCTCAAGCATAAACCCCTGAGAAGATATAACGAATTTAGGAGGGCATCTTTATCTCGAAAAATCGATATATCTGGATGTTGTCAATATTTTTAAATTTTTCAGAAAAGGTTTTTTTTAGCTTTACTCCAGTCAATAGGGAATATTACCTGGAAAAATTTAGGAGGATTTATGTTTTTTGGGTCGCTATTTCCCGCGTGATGTGCTTGAACAAGGTAAGATTTTCTTATAATATTTTTCAAATAAGTTAACATCAAAATTATTGTCATTTCGTACTCCGTTAAATTTGCTTTTTATAAAGTTCATTTTTAAACTCTCTGTGGTTAACGTTTGATGTAAATATTCTGTATAGTGTAAACATAACCTCATTTATATGTTTGACGCCAACCTCACAACATATAACGCAGCCACTAGAAGTGTCATTTTTTAGACCACTGCCTGGAGGTCTATGTTATTGCAGTGGAAAATGGCTAACTCTAAAGCAACGTCAATAAAGAAAGAAAATTCCCTAAATCTAAACGATACTATTAAGCGGATAAATGACATTGAAAAGAACGGCTTGAAGGATGGTACAAAAAGAAACCTTATTAGTTGTTTTGAAGCTACAGGAATATATCTGTTCACCCCAGAGAGGGTGTTAAATAACAACGAATTTGAAGCCAGTTTTAATGATACTTAAGTTAATATCTCAAAGAAAAACGATATAATAATGTTCCTATTAGAGGTGAAAGCAAGCAGAAGAAGAAATTAATGGGCTTTGGTTTATCAAAACTATCCATTGCTTTATCTTAAGGGTATCAAAGTGACCCCATTTTAAGTATGACTGTTGAATTTTTTTAAAGTAAAATGTGAAAGAAATATGTACTTTATATACCAAAGTTGTACGCAGGGGGGTGCTGATTTTTATGTAAATTTTTTTTACGGACCAAAAGCTATTATTAATGGCTAAAATCCATAAATTATGAAAAAAATTATCAATTTCACCCCACTTTACGGTATTTTACAAGAATTCTCTGAATCTTCATCGATTTTCATGAAAATTTGGAATTAAGGTCATCTTACACTTAACTTCAAAAGTGACATATTCCCGAATTGTGTTTTTTGCTTTTAAGGGGTAAAAACTACCCCTTTTTCTATAAAATATAGAAAAAATGTAAAAAATAAAAATACATATTCTAACCCTGCTAAACTTTTGGATTACGTGAGTAATACTGAAATAAAGTAATTTGTAAAGGGATACCGGTCAATATCCATTCTGGTGGGAATGTAGGGGGTTTTAACGTTAATTTTTTTCTCAAAAATGTGAGCGGCCCACCGTTTTTGCATCGTATCTCGCTTAGTTATAGCGCAATATTAAAGCAACAGTGCTCATTTCAAAGGTCTTTCGTTTCGTTTTTTATATATATATATATATATATATATATATATATATATATATATATATATATATATATATATATATATATATATATATATATATATATATATATATAGTTTTGAGTTGAGTGTCTATTTTAATTTTTTTTCATTTTGTCTTAATTTTCTAAACTTATATTATAAAGTTATATATATATATAATAAAGTTATAAATTACGTATAATGTTAAATCGGCATAATATTTTACATTATCATGCAAAAAGTCGATCAACTATAAACAGCGCACTTTATTTTTAGATATTTAGGTTAAAAGTTCAATGTCAAGCCAAACATTATACTTATAATTATGGTTTTGTCACTATCTTTAAAACTGCTCATCTAGCTGCAATATAAAAAAATTCTGATCGAAATTAATATACTTCTGCTTAATTCTTAATAGTCATCCTTGGGGATGACATGCCAAAACCTTCGCTTGCTTAAATTGCTTGATTTGTTTATCTATCGCTGGGAATTATATTAATCTTAATAATTTGTAAGGTTAAATAACTATACATATTGATTTAGTTATGTGAATCGTCAAATATCATTGATGATTGTACTATTATTAGGATGATTGAAAACAATAATAGGAT
>CAXKVY010009211.1:0-26594 GCA_964058915.1 Tetropium fuscum | reverse complement strand
GTTGCCATTACTTACAATTTATTAATTTCATATAAGGTAGTGTAGGGTAATAAGGCCAGTCAGGTAATAAGGCCGGAGGCAGTTTTGGTAAATTGAGGGAAATGGCAAATAAAAGAACAAATTCGGGAATTGTACTTTTAGTGCCATCTGTATTTTAGACGCCTAACACTGGTGTGAATAATGCAGAGCATTTAAACATATAGCGTTAAAGTGCTCGATCCCCTGCGAACCGCGTTTACTCAATTCAGTGAAACGTGCTCCTCATGTGAATCGTCGTCATAAATAAGTTGTATTTATGTTTAGATAGTCAAATTTTTTTGGTACCTGCCTATATGTAATATGGGTTCTATGAGCTATAACTTTAACGAAATATTTTTATTCAGATAACCTTAAAAAGTTGAAATGTACTAGATATGCAATAAAGCCACGGCCTTATTACCTGCCAAAGCAGTAGGGTAGTAACAAATCTTGTCAGCTTCTTTTGTTCTGCAGTTCTGGGTAAGAAAAATCGTATCATAAGAGCAAAATGGACAGAAGAAAATATGACAAAAGCGCTACAGGTCATACATGTATTATTTTTTTACGTTTTTACATCTTATTTGTAAGAATACATGTTTATTAACCATTTATTTCATGTCTTTATAACATAAAAAAAATATTTTTACTTCAAATAAGCTGGCCTTATTACCCTACACTACCTTGTATGCCACAAGATATCTGCATGTTTTTCTTATATTATATATAAACAAAACAGAATCGTAAGTTATAATATTATTGTTTAGTTGCTGAGCACTCATTTATTAATTTAATGGTCTGAGATATCCATTATTCTAGTTGATTTCCTGTTGTGGGGAAGCGTATATAATAACAATGTCTTTAGTCAGTCAAGCGCAATGTGCTACTATTTTCGTTATTTCGTTACACTGGCTTAGCACCTAACTACAGCGATATTACTGTTGTCTACCTGATTTATTTCCGCTTGGTTTTACCACCAGAATTAAAAAGAAATGCAGTTAATAATAAAAAATATCTGTTGAATTTCATAGAATTTAGATAACAGTAAAATTATTGGAGCAGTTTAATAAAAATAAGTAAAAGGTACATTAAATATTATTTTTCCTTGATTTAAGTGATGATTTATGTTAAAAAATATATATTTTATAGTAAGTATTCCAATATGCCAATTTTAGATTAGCAAAGAATAATTGTATAATATTTATTCATGATATTTTCTTAAATCTCCATGAATTATTTTGCATAATTATATTAATTAATTGAACAGATTTCGAAAGTAGTTTAATAATAATGTTTTTTTAATTAATGGTTAAATGAATAACTTTACGGTATTTATTGATCGTGGATAATAGATGTTTAAATCATGTTTATATAATTTCTGTCACACACGAATCAATTTGGTAATTAAAACAAATATAATTAATTGGCCCACTAATTAATTTTCATTAGGATCGTGAGATAAAAACAACGCAGCAAAGACGGCTTCTGAAATGATATTAGTGAGATAATGTAGGTTATCACTAATCATTCACAAAGGAAATAATAAAAATAACAAATAAAAATGAAAATATATTACATGGTTCATGAAAGTTTATGCAAATAAGGAAATTAATTAATTCACATTTTATAATTCTGAGTAATAATCAAGTATATATATTGTGACAAAAAAGTAACAAGAAACAGACAAGCAATATTGATTATGAATTGAAATAAACAACCTGGCTACGTCAACTTAGTAGATCATTAAGCAACAGACATTTTAGTTTTTTCTTAAAACCGTTGAAGGACACAGATTTAACATATTGCTCTATTTTATTGTAATAATATACTTTTGCATAAGAGAAACATTCGAAAAATCGATCTATGTCTACTTGAAAAATTTGGATCTGCGTTGAGATATGTGCATAAATTTGTATCTATGTTGTCGTATATGCAAAAGATTGAGGGCTTGGCGTAAGTTACCACCATGTTCTCCTCTGGCATGCATTTTGTATGAAGATATACAGGAAGATTACTATTGAATTGATACATGTATGTTTAGCATAACATGTTTGCACTAAATGCGTGACGTGCGCATCGAAAGAGAGATGTGAATCAAATTAATATTATACTAAGATTTTTTATTGATTTAGTGAACGAAATCATATTATCATTTACCTCTGGTAGCATATAACTAAATTTAGTTGCCATTTCCAATCTTACTATCTTGCCATTTCCAATGTTTATAGCGATAGTTTTATTAGTATTTAGTTAAAGTCCATGATTAGCTGATTACTTAGCCAGTCTTCAATCCTCATTCATTTTGAGGCGCACAGTCGCAGATTCTGGTGGATTATAAGACAAGAATATTTATTGGTCATCTGCATGAAAATGAAAATGACAGTGTTCAACTTCATTATGTATATCAAACATGTAGAGGACGAATAATATTAGACTCAGAAAAGATCCCTGTGGAACTCTGATCCAAGTGCGAGATTTGCACATACAAATATTTCATTGTTAGTTACGAACATGTTACACTATTTGATAGCCGAATATATTATTATATACTATATAATAATAATTATTATTATAATTAAATGATAGTTTAATAACAAATGACGTACTTATTCACTAATGAATTCTAGCGAATAATTTGCATGCATAGAAATATCAGGTTCATACTGATTGTTAATAACGGTTTCGCTAAGGCTGAATGAAAAATGTATTTTCACATCGTTAACGCGTCTTGTTGAAATTTCTAAATAATTAGGTTAATGCGTTGAAACAATAAATAAACTTAATGGCTACACGAGTGGCCACATATTTTACGCATACAAACGTCTAATGTTTAGTAGATACTTGAAATGACTTAGTACATCATTAATCCAAAACTCAACTTTTCGTCAAAAAATAGTGGCAACTTTCGTACGCATGTGAGAAGAAAATATGACAACAAAATCATCAGATCTAAAGTTGAATTAAAGATTTCAAAAATATATCACTGATATTCGTAGTATAGATGATAGTGGCGTATTTAGGATTTTTCTTGGAGGAGGGGGGGGGGTCTGAAATTTTTTTGACAACAAAATACCGTTTTTTCTTTCGTTTTGGATTATTCAAAATATCTTCATATGGTCGAGTGTTTTTCCGATCCATTTCTAAAAAACTGACCGAAAATCGTAAAGTTTTCTGGTTTCGTAATAATCTTACACCGCCACAGTCAATGTTTAGAATCGTACTTTATTTCTTTGTGAATTTAACAATTGATCGAAGAAACCCTTAATATTTGTTTAGATAGCAAATAATAGATAGCAAAACGGAATAATCCCGCCAAATTCTCGCTTACCGAACGGATACTTCTAGAAATTCAATCGCTTTATGAAAGCGGATAGTCGAACGAACTCCGCCCCTTTGGGAGTTGTTTCAGCATATTAGAGTTTAAAACGTAAAAATAATTTGTCATACCTATCGTTCCAGGGAACCAAGCACACAGAGGATTCCTCTGCAGATCGCTACTGCTATTTCCTACTCTTATTTCTAAGTCTTGTAGTGGTTGATGTCCGCAACATCCCCTGGTGGTAACTCTAACTACTTTGACAGCATACGGCCTTAATAAGTCCACTTGCCACCATGGACTAGCCTCTTTTTGTGTCTCGGAACACCTTTTTCCATCATGGTCGGTGCTTTTCTCGCCATCATTGGCGTTTAGAGCTGTTCCACCTCGTACTGTAGTGGACTGGTTAGCTGGTTTTCTATAAGCTATATTTACACCTGAAAATAGAAAAACACGTTAAATTTTTTTGTTTTATTCAGTCCGGTATATTAAATTAAAAATAATATTTTCAACTTATTCACATGCGAATATAAGAAATAATATTCCTTTGAGATACTATATAATATATAATGATTATGTATGTTCTTTCAGGAAGGGTCCACAGATAGTGCCTTACAACATCCTAGGGTTAGGCAGAGAGAATGAACTGGATGAGGATCATAACAGCAGTATGTGAGGACAGTATTTGTAAAAAAAATAACATTTTTTTTTATGATAATAAAATATGTAATAATTAGTATCTACAATGAAAAGAGTTAAGCTCTTATGAATAGAAAACTTAAATATTATATATTATGCAAAGCAGAATCCTGCAATAACGAAACATGTCCAAATATAATATATTTCATTTTTTCCGGAAATCAATGAACCAAATAAAGTTGCTTTCATGTAAGATATTGAATTTAGAATTATAACATCATAAAAAAAATCAACAAATATTTATTTTCCTATATTGCTGAAATTCTTGTTTTCGAACTTGTGCTGTTAACATGAAAGCCTGTAACGCTAATCTCTATTAGCTCTCTCAGAATTATTCAACGATACTATATATACACACACCATTAATACAGTATATCTAGATCATCTTGAAGTTTTATACAGTCATTAAAAGTACGAATTTTCTTATATATTTTAAAGTCATCGGCGAATTACTGACACTGCGAGTTCATATAATTACCTCTGGAAAGGAGTTACTCATACATACAAATTAAAGCGGTCCCAAATTCGAGCCCTGGGGGACATCTGAATTCATTCCAAATATTTCTTACTTATTTCCCCTAAATACTACATATTTCTGTATATTTGATAAATATGAAGCAAATAATACAAGGAAAGCTATATTTAGACCATAGTAGTGTAATTTTGTTAGTAAGATATCATGATGCACTGCGTCGAACGCTTTCGTAAAATCTGTGTAAATTGCCTATCTATTTGCAAGCTTTAAATAAAGCAGTTGATCGAGTGTTATAAAATCGTATTGATAAAGTGATATATGTATATTCAAACTATATCTATACATATATGGATGAACAACTTCTCATATAGTATCGTTTTCAAGATTTTGCTGGACACAGACAACAGTGCAATAGATCTATAATTAATAACTAAAACCCTTCACTGTTGATTAACAGTACCTAGTCATCATTCTCCACCCTATATATATATATATATATATATATATATATATATATATATATATATATATATATATATATATATATATATATATATATATATATATATATATATATATATATATATATATATATATATTCCAACTCAGAACAAAACATACTTTGGCCAATCATGTGGCAAATTTTCAGAAATCAAAGGGCTGTAATCGTTTTCTTAAATGTCACTATACATTGGAAATGAAGAAATGTCTACTCCAGAGCCCAATAACATAGCCGTGTTCAAATGGAATCACAAAATAGGTTATTAAGCAAATAAAATGAAAACACTTTCGACGGTGTTCTTCGAACATACCGAAACTACCAAAATGGATCCAATGATACTCAATCTAGTACTAATACTATACTAATTATTATTGCACATAAGAGAATGGAAATATATTAATCTACAACCGAGAAAATATCCATACATAGAAATTAATGAATGAATTTTCCAAAATTCTCGGTATAAGCAACATACGTAATATAGAAATTCATGAAACCACGACCAAAGTATTTTTACAAGCCACCAAGCATCTGTCACTCGATTTCAGATACTCAGACAGTAAGACAAGCAGTGAAGTAAAGTGACAAAGTGAACTCGTAGTGCATCAACGCAGAAGAAGACATTCATACATTTCTCTTAAGGAACATTGCTTTGAAGCATCATTTGTTTGTAGCGCAGTGACCCTTAGAGGAATCTAGGTCAACCTTGACCTACCATGCCAGGAATTCCGAATAGATATCTCCGCTCTTAAGACAGATATGCAAAGCAACATCTATTCTACGAACTTATATATGAATATAGAGCACTACCAGAAATATTCTGAAGTAAAGGACTTTCTTCGTGGTCACCAGCAAATAAGATCATAATAATATTTTTATTTTTATTTTACCTCAAAACTTTAAGTTGTTTTGAAAAAATGACGTGTACCTTTACATAATATACTGTCTAAATAAAGTATCTACAGAGAACTAGGAGGAATTCACTAATGGAATTTCGTAATCAATTTCTAGTTTGGGTAAATCCAAAAATTCACTTTTAATCTGCAATTTTTGCGTTTTAAAAGTCGTTTAATAATATTGCTCCAAAAAAGACACCTCAAACGACAACCTCTGCATTTACGACAAGTTATGAAAAGCAAAGTGCGCTCTACGTTTTATCATAAATGTATCGGGAGAATAGAGAAACAATTTTGCAGCTGTTCGTCTCACCCACCGCCCCCGCACGACGTAAAATGTAAAGAAAAGTGTGTATTAGTGACACTCAGGTAAGGCTTATAACGAATGCAAAAAAATCAGCAAGGTAGGTGAAGTCACAATAATTTACCTGTCGCTTAGACTACATATGCATTTATTGATCTGAGGATACTGTACTTCGTTGACGGCTCTTAACAACTTATGACAGATGAAAATCAACGAGGGATTCGCATAATAATACGTTAAAAGAGGCATGGAGTAGGAGAATACAATGATGCAAGGACCTCACGTGTCAACCAACGCAACCTATCCATTGACATGGTGCCCAAAATAGGGCCAAACAGGATCATCATGTGCAAAAACAACAACAATAGAAGGACTATTCCATAAATGATGTGGAATAATCCTTCTATTGCTCTTTGATTGACTGACAACTCTTTTAATTGAAATCAAATCATAATTTCCGTCTATATCCAGAAAGTCCCTGAAGCTATTTTGATATCTAAGACTCTTTTCTGTCCTGTATGGTAACTAATGGTCAATTCACATATTTCCTCTGATTCTCTGCATCGCTAGCACTTTTGGATATTTTTAAAAAGCTACATATTTCGACACATGCGTTAAGTGTTTGTAACCATAAACAATGCAAAGTTATTCGTAGACGAGGCACATTTTCAAAAATGTTTTTAATTTCTATCTAATATTATGAAAACATTCACTTTAATTTATATAATTTTTTTATCATAAAAATATATTGCCTTATTATATGTTATAGGGCAATATATTCAATATTGCCCTATAACATCTTTTCAAAATTGTGCGTTATAGTTTAATCTAAAATATACATATCGTATACAAGAAAATATGTATCTTATGTATCTACAGTGTTGTCTATACCTCTAAAATGATCCTATGGGGGATTGAGGAATTCCTTCAATCAACTATACCACTCAGCAGGCATTCTATAGTAAAAATATCTCGAGATATACAACAAAAACAATACTTACAGCTAACTACAGACAACACTTTAGTCGTGACTATGCAAAAGGCTGCAATATTACTCAATGCAGCCTCAGGGAGTAGCTATTCTTTAATAACCAAAACAGTTATTTTGTACGGCACTACTTAAAGAATGATTAGCCGATAGAAAATTATCATACTGAATAAGAGGATCAGCTTATTGGCGTATTAAATACGAGAAGTGAGAGTAAAATCTAAAAGGTTACCTGATTTCCGTAACCTTGAACTAACTATATCTATGAGGCTAATGGCTCTCTTGGGACATAAGTAATTATCAAGCATATTCTGTTTGGATGATTTTCAACGGTTTTTCAATCAGGTGCTATTTATTAATCATGTAACAGTTATTTTGGACAGCTAATTTATTGCATATTATTGTCACATGAGCCTCCTTTTCCCATTTGTTGAGACATTTACGTATAGTTTACAAATGCGCATTGTTTATTTTTCTTGTATAACTGGTATCTGTATTTCTGGTAAAAAGAAAAAATATTTTCAGTAATAATAATAGAGTAACTAGAATCACGTATGAACTAAATACTTGCCATTGTCCTGGTTTTCTCTAATCTCTAGAGAGTTACATTACAAGTACAGTATAGTTTACCATTTTAACAATCTGTATTGTATGTATGTATATCGGTCGGAGTGTAGTGGTTTCACTTCCTGCACTTACAGCACTTAGGCCTCATTAGGCCCTCGGTGCATTCCTCCTTTTTACTTCAGTACTTTTCCTCAAACCATCCAATTTATTACAGGTGGCTTGGTGGCAAAGTCTCTTTACAATTTTAATGTATGATAGCATGGAGTTACAGAGATTTATTACTCTGTCCTCATTACCATTTATCGGGGACCACGCGTCCGCAGCAGAGTGTTCTCAGGTCTCAGTTGGACTGCCACAGCCTATCCCCAAGCCTGCCTAGGTCACCCATCTAAGTGCAACAAACGCCCGCCTTTTGTACAATCTGTATTTATTTTACTTGGAAACTTGACGATAAATTAGAAATATAACTAAAAAGAATACACTTAAATGGCTTTACTTCTTCTGAAACTCTCTAGAGAAACAAGAGAAATGGGAAATATCAATATCTCAGTATTGCGAAAACTGTCACAAACTGTCATTTTAATAGTGCAACGTGCCTGCCAAATTTCATTCTTTTAAATTCCTCCATAGCGGAGAAAATAAATCAAACAATTTTGTTACGACAACAAGGGCTGTAACTTGGAAGATAATGGGATTTGAAAAAAATATATGAGAAATTATAAAGTTTTGCTGAAAATCTATATCTTAAAGTCTTCCACGTCGATTTAGTAACACCCTGTATATCGACCCAAGCAGTATATTTTTGCTCGATTTACTATGCTACTATCTTATTTCTGTCATTTTGATTTTTTTCATTCTAATGCAACTGATGTGATTGTAACTGAAATCCACTACGAGTATAATAATATCCTATGAGTTCACAGATAATAATGGCAGACTAATAATCGAATATTGCAGTTTGATTTATTAAAATCTAGTCAGTAAATATGATCAATATACTTAGTCATGATTCACGAAGATCGAAGATCGTGAGAGGTCATGCCAAGTAGGTCAGTGAATTTCGCTATTTTAGGAATTTTAGGAACCTATAGTCTAGTAACTCTCACCATTAGAATTCATCAACAGTTTCTCTCATTAAATTTATTCACAATAAGCGTATATTAAAGTTTTATTAAGCAAAAGACGAAACCGTCCATATATTTATATTGTTTTGTATGCACTATGTGTAATACGCCAGAAAAGTTGCTCTTCCAATCACTGCGTATTTTTGACTAGTGTCTTATTAACATCATCTGCAAATATTGTAGAGATCACAAAACACATTAAATGTAGCTCATTTTGTAATGAATTCTAATAAAAAAATCCATGGAAATACCTCAGTTTGCCTTAATCAGACACTTTTTTCTGACATCGTAATCCGGCACTAATTTTGTCTGTTGCGGACCGAATAGGCATGGATATGGAGTCTTGGAATATTTATAGAATTTTTCAGTTCATATACCATATAACCATATTAAATATATAATAATTAATATTAAACTTCTAGATAATAACCATGAAGCATATAACTTGGTCTTGAGATCAAAGTTAGACTGTTTAAACGTTGAATGCATTACAATTTTCACAACTTTTGTGTACTTTTTTGTTATCTTCGTAAAGAGGTATATTTTCATGAAGTAACCATGGGTACTAATATTGAAAACTGCGCGAATAGAAGTAAGAAATAAATTAGCTTCAATAATTATTTTTTAGATGTAATCCCCATCCATTCTTAAAATTGTATATAATTACGTACGTAAATGATAATAATATTGAATCATTGACCAACAGAAAAAAAATTCATTTAGAGCACAACTTGAAAGTGTAATTACAGTGATGTAGCTTACAAGACAATAAATAATGAAACTTAATGTTTATAAAGTATATTCTATATATCTACCTATAGCTTGCTATATTGTCAATCACATACAATTTTTCCCATTGTTTGGTATTAAGTATTTCCAAAAATTGCTTTTTGGTATATGTTTCTTCGAAATATAGGTCAGTTTTACGAAGAAATTATTGAATAACCGGTTTTTTAGAGGACATATTGGGTATTAGGGGATCTTGTCCCCTAATACTTAATTAAACCCTAATTAAAGTAAGACCCTAATTAAACTTTTTTCAAATCATTCCTGAAAAATATGTGAGTCCATATTTTTGTGGTAATCCACATTACATTATTCCAGCTTTTTACCCCAACATTTAAGGCCATTTTAAACCCAACCATCCGCAGATCAACCAAAATGACCATATGGGATCATCTGCTTGGAGGTACGCCTTTTAAGCTGATATCTGCTAGATACATGAGTCCGATCTTTTTCTCAGTATCGTGGGTGTCATACCCGGTTTCGTCCAAATAATTAATCTGCTTGCCTGTATCTTTAAATTCCTTTATTTTCTCTGAATATATTATTCGCCAATTTACGATTCTTTGACTTTCCATTACAAAAATATTTTTTCCCTATTTAAAGTGAGACATGGACTGTTTTTGAATTTTGACATTTAGTGGCATTTTTCAAAACCCTTTGACGTTAAGAAACGTCTTCATTTTCACAACCAGTTACGAAAAGTAAAATTTTACGCAACTGGTTTTAGTTCATTTCATGGTAGGTTATTTAGACCTGACCAGCTATGAAAGTGACAAGTTGTCACACCGTTACAACCTACTGAATTGTTTTTAAACCTATACAATTCAGTTTTCTTTTCATAAAATATAAAATTGATCAAAATTAGAAAAAAATTTGTATGAAACCCGTTGGGAAACACTATTTTGTGTAACTCGCATCATTTTGCGAGAAATCTGCTCGTTACATAAAATAGTACTTTTCCCAATTGGTTACATAAATAGCTACTGTAAAATTAGTTCGTAAATCATTTCCATGTGGAAAAGAGATACGAGTGGGAACATTTCTGATCAAATGATAAACGGCTATCAAAATAATGTTTGCACTTGCTATTGTTTACATAATAAATATAGTTATTTATATAGTTTGTCCACGACCGTTTAATTAGAACCTAATAAAATATTTCCTAAGTGCTGTATAATGGTATCCATAGTAGGATAGTATTTAATAATAATAGCTGAAAATGATGATACCACAGTTTATATTTGATTTACATATACTGAGAACAAAATCAAGGTTATATATGAGACCCGACTGGTGTCAACTGATGACATTGACGTTTTATAACAAAGTATTTTTTGTGAAATTTTTACCAAAAACGCATTAAGACCTGAAAAACAAACGCGTTCAAAATAAAAGTATATAATGGACAAATCATAGTATTCAACTTGCAATTAACTGCCATTATTAACTCGGGTGTATTACGTTACCCTCCGTTAATAATGGCTATCATTAATTACTCGTTGAATAATACTATTATTTACACTTTCGTAGATATTTATTATCCTTTAAGGACCATTCACAGATTTCAGAAATTTCATGTAATCTAGCATTTATTTACTATCAATACTTTTTCAAAGCACATCACCCTGTAGGTGGCCATGACCTTCTTGTACTATGCATGTTCTTTTCAGGTCATCAATGCGTCGCAATTTCAATGAGCAGAGTACACTTACCACAAAAAGGCAATTCTCCCGCCCATTGGCCTGAAGGAGAGCAGGAAGTCTGTGTGTTACCGAAGGTTTCATATCCTTCATCGCACTGATATGTGGCCAACGTACCCGGAGCCAGACTCGGTGAACTCAATGTTACTTTTGCATTTACAGGAACAGCTGGGTGACCGCATTTTATATCTGAAAAAAGAAATAGTTTTATAACAGCTTATGACTTGCGATAGATTTGTACAATTATTATAGTTATAATGCAGCATGGTTTCTATTGTATTTACGATAAATTACTGAGCCATACAAATGTTTTGGTGTCATATTTCTACAACAATAAGGTGTAAACCAATATTTGTTAGCATAACGCATAACATAACGAAACATTGTTTTACAAAACGAAGTTTCTCTTGGGAAACGACTTAAAACATTTATCATGTAATATTTATATTTCAGGTAATAAATTCTAACAAGTGCCTAATTTAGATGTTTTCAATAATTCAGTAATTATATATAAATATATTAATGAGTTTGAATTAATTTTTAAGGTTACTGGACTGCTCGATTAGTATCATAGGGAAGAACAGTCAAGAAACCCTACGAACTTAGGCTATTTTGTATTTCATTATTATTAAAATTTTGGTTATGTTAATATTATGTAGATGTATATTTATAGTAAGTAGATATGTATGTACGTACCTATATAAGTTTGTATATAGAGATAATCTTTTTGTTAATTTATTTAATATTTTTATATTAACAAATTGTAGATTGTAGAAAGATGTTCTGTATCTTTCTTGTTATTACATGCATTGGGATTTTTTTGAATATAAATTTACTCCATTATTAGCCGTGTTTTATAATTTTGTTCTTTATTAATAACTTTTAAGTATTTTCGTAGTTAAATTGAGTACCTGTTTCATTAGAATGTTTTTTTAGAGCTGTATATTAGCTGAATATTTGTGACCTTTTAATCGTTCTTCAAGAAGTTGCATTGTTTGACCAATGTAGACTACATCACAATGTTTACATGGAATTTCGTATATACAGCGTGTAGTTTTTTCCAGTGGATTTTTGTCTTTTAATGTTGTGTAAAGGAATTTTAAGGTGTTTGTATTTTTGTGTGCTGTGTGAATATCATGTTTTAAAAATGTTTGATATATTTTCTGATAGTTGTGGTACCTATATATGGTAAGGCAATATATGTTTTACGAGTATTAGTTGTATTGATTAGTGGTGGTGGAGAATTGTAGTATTTGTGAATTCTGTTTTTGAAAATTTTGTTGATTAGAGAAAAAGGATAGTTATTGTTTATTAAACAATTTTTTTCCTTTTTCTATGCATTCCTTTCTAAAAATGACAGACGTTAGTTTTATTGAGCTGTCTGCAATACCAATTATTACAGTTTTTTATGGTTGTAAGGGTTTTTTGAGTTTAAATTGGTATATTTGCCAGACCATGTGGTTTTTATATTCCATTTTGTTAATATTTCAGTTTGATTATTTTACGCATGCTATAATGTGCGCATGCTATAATGTGCGATCCCACCAAGGCCCTCGATTGCGTCATTGTAGAGATACTTTTTTCTAAACTTGGCCGTTATGGAGTAAGAGAGAATATCTTAAAATTACTTGAATCGTATTTTACTGGCAGGCAGCAATATATAAATGTAGATGATATTGCCTCAATTTTACTAACTATTGACAATGGAGTTCCCAAAGGATCTATTCTGGGACCTATTTTATTCATACTGTGTATAAATGATTAATTATTATTCCATTGAAAATGGGTCCTTTATTCTATTTGCGGACAATACCACTCTACTTAATCAATATGATGTTAATTTGAATTTTAATCACCTAGATAATGTAAAACATTGGTTTTCCTCAACCAGATTTAAACTCAATGAATCAAATACTCAAAATGTGCTTTTCAGCTTAGATACATGGGTCAACAAATCTAAACCGGTGAAGTTATTGGGTATTATGCTAGACAAATTTGAATTGGTCGTTTCAGGTAGACTATCTTTGTTCCAAACTGTCTAGCCTCAATTTCTGGATGCGTCAATTAAGCCAATGTTTATCCTCTGATATGCTACGTATAATATATTTTGCTCTAATACACAGCCACATAATACATAGTGTTACACTGTGGGGCATTTCCACCACAACTCATAAACTATTTGATTTGCAAAAAAATGCTGTTAGAATTATTGATCATTGATCCATTGCTCCATGGTACTACATATCAGGAATTGTTTAAAAAATATTAGATCATGTCTCTCACCAGAATATAGATATTTGAAACATATTACACGTACATGGGCACGCAGATAATTTTTTAAAAAAATCTTTTGCATTCGTACAGTACAAGGTATGCTGGAAATCTGATTATACAGTTTTCTAGGATAAAGATCACTCGAGATAATAAAGTAAATGTTGTATTGTGTAATCATCTAGTTAATTATTTCAATCAAATTAACTTTCGAAATAAGAATTCTATCAAGCATTTTATATATTTTTACATGCATTTTATATATTTACAGCATACATTAAGCAACAACAACACACTGTGACCTCAAACGTACTATTATTGTATGTAAAAGTGGTCAATAAATGGTTGTGCTATGATATTATGAGTAGCCCGATAGGAATATTTTTTCGAAGTAAATAGTAACAATTGGATTACAATAACATTGGATTACAATAAATAATTATACTTCTTGTTTTGCTAATGTGACTTGACATCTGAATTGACTAAATATAAAAATACGAAATAAACAAGGAAATCAAGTTATTTAGTCTGTGTTTTTGTTTTGTTTTGAGCAACGTAATTTAAATTCTGGAAAAAAGGGTACCTATCGGCTTCCTAGTACGACTTAGTCAAGGCAAATTGTATTTGAATAACGAAATATGGTAGAGTTTTGAAACTGAACAGAAATGTTTTGTTTTAAAGTACCTATGTAGTTTTAATTGACGAAAAGTTTCTATTCCTACTGTGGTTACGTCATCTATTAAAATTGCAAAAATTACCTCCCCCCGTGTGCGCTTTATATCGTATATATGCAAAACTGTCCATTTTATACAAATAAATGTTCTAATAAATGTTTCAAAAAACCCAAAAATTCAATACATGAACAAATGTAAGAATGCTCAAGACATTGTTCACGTCTTCAACAAACCTCAAGCGGGCTATGAAGAAATTGCAAATACACGAGAACAATTTAGTCTTGCCTTTTACAAAGCTAGACCTAGGGAGCAAAATCCAGAGCTACAGGTTCCTCCTTTTTTAAAAATTCATTGATGAGTCAGAGGATACTGCGTGCTATTTTTAAACCTGCCGCCGACCTCTTCTGCTGCACGTCAGCACTCCCATCTCAGGTTTCATGAAATACAAGCATGGAAAAACATTTTTTTGGATCCAACAAAGTGGGGATGGAAAAAAATTTGGCAGCATCTTGGCGTCAGTTACAACAATGAAAGCTTCAGCTTCGGCATATATTCTAATATTTGTTTAATGTAGTTGCAACATGCGGTTGCGTGAAAACTGACTTACATTGTGTTACATCAATATGCTCCTACTCATGGGTAGGCCTGCTTGAATGCTGAAACTACCGGAGGAGACAATGATGATGATGATGATGAAGTTTTCTTTAGGCCTGTTGAGGAAATCTCTTTAAAAAACGCGCCATTCTCTACCTCCATGGTGGTGTGGAAATGAGTAAAAATTGCAATTAAAAAATCCGCACTAGCAGTGTCGCGTCCGAATTTGTCGTCCAATTAATAATTTCTACCTAAATGATTTTCATGTCACCAATTTTTTCTACTAGTCAGGTACCTGCTCATTTATTTCAAACTTCTGGCTTCATTCTCAACAGTTTTCTACCATATCGTTGAATCTCTTCAATCGTCGAACCTATTTAGCAAAGTAAGACATGCGGATCTGGTGTGTTAAATAACAGCCCAGTTATGTAATTGAAGTCAGTGTTTACGCAAGAATTCACGTAAAAAACTGGGTTGAATTACAAGAAACCCGTTAATATCACTTTACATTATCGATATACGTACTGCAAGAAATACAGATGAGATGACACCAGTTCAGTTAGTTCACGATTGGAACAGTATGGTAATTTATGGCCGTATTGTATTTTTATACCAACGTTTTATACATACGAAATGAAGGTAGCTAACAGTTAGTAAGGTGATTGTAGAGTACCTGGTTACCTTGTAAATATAACGAAATAGGTTGTCTACCAATAAAAATACCATCGTATTTGTTGTAGCAACATACAATAAACTCTATGTAGATAAACATTATTATGCATTCCAAGTCCAATTATATTTTATTTATAAGTTCGATCCAGATTACTTAATACGCACATACTCACAGAATTGTAAACTGATAGGGAATTAGGAGTGTTCATTTCAATATCATCAATATTAGTTTGTAAGTTCAGTTAATTCATCAAGTTCATAAAGAAATTCCAATTGTTAAGTAACTAATTCTCGTAATCATTAGAAGAAGATAATTATTAACTACAGTTCACTAATTATTGCAAATATGTAAATGCTTTTGGTTCTACATGATCTACCCGTAATCTTCATTTTGAAATATGTTACAAAATTCATATTGCGTTATCTCATTTCCGATAGCGGTTGTAAATATATTTAACTATCGACATTTGGAATTGTTTACTAATTGGGAATCATTATCATTACTGCATAGCGACTATTTTGTAATTAATTATGGTCTTCAACGTCAAGGCGGCAATTAATCAACTTGAGATATTAGTAATTTCGCATATTATCACTACAAATATGTAACGAAGTAATTCAACTAATATGCCGATAAAAAAAATAAAAATTAGATCGCAGGATAATTAATCCCAGACCGCATCAGGCACGATTTAGTCCCAGCCAAGTCACCACTGAAGATGCCCTCAGCGAGGGACGGCGAAACGTTTCGAGCAGCACAACTCCTTGAACCATGACAGAACAGCTCGGAAAATATTTAATAAAAGAATTTAAATTTTAAAATTAACATAAAAAAATACATTTTTTTATAAAAATGTAATAATTTAACAATTTAAAAATTTTAAAATGAAAGACTAAAATAATATACTAAATAATATACAAATTTAAAAGTTATTAATTAATAAATTATATAAAAAATATATTTTTTTATATAAGTTAGCCAGAAGATGTTAATCTTAATAACATCTTCTGGATAACTATATGCCTAATGCTTTTATATATAATATGTTCAAATAGAACAAATATAAATAGAAGACTAGGTTTATGTATTCTGAGAATTTGAGTTCCGTCAAAAACTAATGTCATAAAACGTCACTGCAAGTGTTGGAGAATTAATATTTTAAATTCAAGTATAAATGATCAATGAAACAAATCGTACACTGCTCTGAAGATCCTCAATAAAGGTGAAAGAACTTGTACAACTTCTAAGTGGTTCGTTTCCGCGTGTATGTCCAGATATAGCACTGGTAAGTGTATCTTCCTTTTTTTCGTCTATTTGCCTATTTCTCTATGTAATGAAATGCTATAAACCCAAGATCACTCTTCACAAAACAAATATGAATAGCAAAGAATTTCAAAACTAATATATATATATATATATATATATATATATATATATATATATATATATATATATATATATATATATATATATATATATATATATATATATATATATATATATATATATATATATATATATATATATATATATATATATATATATATATATATATATATATATATATATATATATATATATATATATATATATATATATATATATATATATATATATATATATATATATATATATATATATATATATATATATATATATATATATGTGCGAGGCCGGCCGTAAGTTTAAGTGTACCTACTGGCTTACGTTCATAATGTTTCTAAATTCAATGTACCAATTCTTTGTTGATAATAAATTAGCTAATATTAAAAAAAACATTTATGAAATTTATGTTGTACAGGGTAAGTCTCTTAAGATTGACACCCCCCTTATCTCACTTATCCTTTGCCGATGTAACTCATTCAAAAAAGTAGTGGACGCGGTTTTAGATTAATTTTTATAATCTGAGCACGAATATTAAAAATCTCGTAAAATATACAGGGTGGAAAATAAAACATCATCAACAAAAATTCATCAAAAACCGTGTCCACTCCTTTTTTGAATGAGTTAAATCGGCAAAGGATAAGTGAGATAAGGGGGGTGTCAATCTTAAGAGACTTACCCGGTACATTGCACACACCTACTAACCAAAGAATCCGGCCCGTCACTGATTTTTTTGTTTCACCAAAACATTTTTAGATTTTAGTGTTTGATATACCATTCTCTTCATTTGTTTTTTTATTATTTTGATAACGGCAGGATAGGTTGGTACATTGATTATAAAACTGTCTTTTAAACATGCATTGTTTATTATTTGTAGGTAATGGTAATACAGTAATTAGTACACAATTATAGTAACCATTATTAAAAAATATACAAAAACTTGATGATGATTAAAATAAAAGACTGTTCATTCAAAAAGGCTTTTTTATAGCTTTCTCATTAGCAAACGCGTTGATAATTTTGTCATAACAAAGGACATCATTTCCGGTGCACATTATTGCTAGCGCGTTCAATTTGTCACAGCTACAGCTACAGCTTACAGTTATGCAGTTACAGCTTAATCCGCCGCTGCACCTACATTTTTACATCTATATCTTTTCTACATCTTTTGTCATTTATTTAACAATAAAAAGACATCAGTGTATTAATACAGTATTGTATTAATAACTTACCAAGCCAATTATTAATTAACAATACAACATTTGGCTACTTAACATTAGTTTCCAAGTTTCCAAGTTTCTACAGGTACCCCACATTTTTAATTAATTGGGAAATAAATTAACAATGTATGTACCTATATCACATTCTCATTGGCATTCCTTAGAAAAATGGTTTATAGGTAGTTATTACCCATTTGTTATTGTTGTAATCTATTTTTACTATGAGAATATAATACATATGAATCCATAGACGAACGCTTTCTCCGAAGGAGAATAAACGCTCATCATTATTTTATATTTATGTAAGGAAATAGAAAGTTTCATCAATACCAGTACCTTTGATGGTTTCATTAAACATTAAGATTTGTGAAATAAACGGGTTTCGAACTATTCTTCAGTTATATTTAAAAAAGTTGCCTAAAATGTTTTGCTCTTGTCAATCCTTTTTGCCTTATTAAACACCATGATTAAACATTCTGTGCAATTTTGCATATTTTGCAAAATAGAATCATTATGTTTAAGGTAAATGTCACTCTAAGGTAAATGGCATGTAATTATATGTATCCAACGAGAGAATGGACTTGCACTCGAGCGAAAATTTGTCTGTTTTGGTCAGATCTCCGCCCCTTAGAACATTAGTTCAACGCCCTCAGCGTCTTAATTGGCTCAGCAGGTAGCCAGGGCCGGCGCCTGGGTCCGATACCGACCTGGTACCTAATTATATAAAGTACCTACTACTGCCTACCTATTCACAGTTTGTATTTGTAGTCTCGCAAGTACGGTTATTTTAGTTGTGTTGTTTACGGTTGTGAAAGAAGTTTTAAATCTATTATAAGAATGGCAGCAGCCAGAGACGAGATAAATCCACCATTATCGCCATACATTTATAATAAATTCATGTTAAATAAATAAAATGTTTTCATGTTTTCAAAATAAAATTTATTTCACCTACTTACGAATTTATTTCATCGAATGACGGTCCTGCGTAGCTCGTTACAGAGCCCCTCCTCTTTAGTCGCCGATGCGCAAAGCAAGTCCATTCTCTCGTTGGATAGAGTATAGTTGTGTACCGCTTTCTTATTAATATGTGGCTGTTTGTGAGATACAAATAATGCCATAATTTTAAGAATTATTAGTGTATCTGGGACTAGAATACTCAGTGCACCTGGGAACAACGTCAAATATGTTACCCTACAAATATATTTAAATATGCACGACAGGGCAACATTATGTATGTCCAGTCGTTCGGGAAACGGAAGCTTACTGTCTTGGGTCGCATTGGTTTCTAACTGTTTTGTGGGATAAAAATAATTTTTTTGAAAAAGGTACTCTACAAAACAGGTGCTTATATGTAAGCTAAATGCATGCAAATTAAATTTAAATAAGTGTTTTAATTGATGAATTATAATTAGATATTACATGAGTCATGTAATTTATGAAACCTTGGCATTTATGTGTAACTATCCAGTGATCTCGTCAGTAAATAACATAATTGCCTATTTTTCCTAGAGGACCAGGAAATATTAAATCCTTGCATGATTTTCCTGTAAAACACAGCAATTTTTTCACACGCAATTATTCCACTTTATGTTACGTAGCGGTATAATATGAGCTCAATAACTATTATTATTTATAATTATATTCATGTATTTTTGTAAATATTATATTTGTAAATAAATTCAAATTCCTCAAAACTGTTGGATCAAGGGGCAAAACAGTCCGGCATCTTATAATTTTTTGCAGGCGAATCTCGAGTATAAATATGTAATATATCAAAATATATTGTGAAAAATAGATATATAAGTTATGTGGATATAACAAATAAACGTGTAGCAAATTTAAAAAAGATGGTTCCAGCACAATTTGAAACAGGAACTCCTCGACTGTGAATCCAAAACGTTACAACGACGTTACTAAGACATTGAATTTTTTTTTCACTTCGGAATGATTATTTATGACCCGTTATAACTCCAACGGGCAGTAGGGCTGTAGGGCAGTTAGCAGGAAAACATTGACTTTGACACAGGCGTCTGGGCGCTATAATATACCAAATGAAAATATATAAAATGATAGGCTCTCACACAAAGCTTCATTGGGGCACAAACATTACTAACCAAAAAATAATAAAGCAAATTTTTTGACGCTATATACATGCTGCCCCGTTTTTTAAAGCTCACTAGTAGCATCTTGGAAATAAGAGATACAAAGTCGGTTAAATTACAAAAAAGTTGCGCTATTTATAGCTGTCTTAAATATGTGACTACATCCAAGATATCTTTGGTCGTTTTTGAAATATCCGAAAAAGACTTTGTATCTCTTACAGTCTCCGAGATCCCAATAGTGAGCGTTAAAAAACGGGACACCCGGTATATATTGCCATCAAAAATATTATTACTATCAAAAAAAGGCAATGATGCAAATATTTTCTTACTTCCTGATTAATAAAGCCACTAGATGAACATATAAAGTAACATTATATTTAATTAAAGTAGGTACCTAAATATTATTGCACATGCGAAATTAGCAGCTACATAAAATTTAAAAGTGATTGATATTATCTGTAACAACAATTAATATCTTAAATTTTTTTAAAAGATTTTTTTTTTCTCAGATTAAAAATAGAATTAATAGAATTAAAAATAAGATATTTTACTTTTCAAATGCGTTATTATAACTCGTATTTTATAAATTTTTCTCAGCGCCTATAGAAATTTTTCTATGGGTGCTGAAGACCTGGACACCAACGTAATCTGCTCCCCTGTTATAAACTATTTATAAAATAGTTGTCATCCGTATTAATTTAGTTCACACTTCTTTGCAAATAGAGAGGGATAAAAATGTGGAATCATTTGGCAAGTAGTTTTATACAATTTTGATACTATAGAACTGTTTATTTAGCCCAATATTAAAACTTATTTAATATTAATGTAATTTAAAGAGTAGTATTTTATATCTAATACAATATACTGTTAGTGTAAGCGTTAATTATATTTGACATTTACACTAACAGTTTCATATCTAACAATTTTTTTTAAACGATAGTTAAATCTACTTCTTAAAATCCAAATCTCAAAATATCTTCTTTAATCTACTATGTAACCGCAAGGCTGATTAGTGATTAAGAAATAGGCGTCGTCTTACATATACATGATGTAATTTTAATTTCCAGAGCTAAATAAATTAGTTGCATGATATCAGATTTATTGTTCACAAAGAATTGTAAGCTAAGAGAAAAAAAAACCACATGAGAAATATTGGACGGATATACCCATGGTATATGTTTTATAAATAGATTTATACAGTATGGGCATTATCGTTAAGTACGACCCACTTTTCTAGACGTATGGTGTTGTAAGTACTGGTAGATTCTGCATAGTTTACCTACATAAAACAAAAATCCAGCTGCAGTATATTCTCTGATCAATCACAATATAGAGACAATCACAAGATTTGTAAACAGTTTAAATCGCGTTTAAATATACGCAAAACTAAAATGGTAATACAAATACAGGCAATTGATATTGCAGTAAAAAGAGATAATCCAGCTACCCCTTATACTGAGACAACGACACAAGCCAAGAAAATAGGCGCGCAGGAAGCGACAAACGTATTATTTTTAAATTTACTGCCCTATACCTATACCTACATGCATTTAAGATATTTTTTCTATAAGTGATCTCAAACAAAACTGAAGTAGTTATCATATTATTGTAGTATCACGATGTGCATGTATGGTACACAAAGAATGTCAAAAATATGTAGTAGCTAACAACAATTCCGCGTAACAACAATTACATAATTTGTATTGATATGGCGCTAATAATAATATCACGTCCGCTTTTAGAATGAAATAATAATTAGCAACAAATTTAATATGGATATGACTGCTGCTTGCCTACTAATGCCTAGCGGTCTCTATTTATATACACAAACCTACTTACTACCACTTTCTATTTTTGTGATATATTCATATTAATTTAGGTAGCGGGTAATGAATACCTTCTGAATAAGGACCTATGTATATATTGTTATTAAACGAATGTAATAACATCGAATTATAAAATACAAAATAAATAATGAAAACTAAATCATATAAATCGTTTATATAAGTCGTAAATTCAGGATTGCCTACAGAATTTTACCTGGTTTTAGTATTACCTAGAAGCCACTATACTAATAATATTTTAACTGAAACCTGAAAATTGTTGTTTTAATATTTTTCTACAATATACTTATAGTAAAAGAGGCAGTGGATTTTTTTTGGTCCTACTTGGTGAATATCACATACCTGGCAGTAGTGGAGAAAGTGTTCGATTTTTAGGATCCCAAACTATTATTTCTACATGTTTGAGACTTATTATACAAATTGATGTAATCATGAAATATAATTAAACTGATTTATGAAATTGGCAAATGAGTGGTGATCTTCAGAATTGCAGAAAAAAAATTATTGCCCTTTTCATCCCTGGGTTCATGACAATGATTATTCAGTGCTTATTTCCAAGATTGGAGCATTCTTTGTAAAAAATTCAAAATATGTCGTTTTTCAGATACTCTTAAAATGCTGATAGTTTTGAAAACAATTGTGCTATAGAATCCATAGGGAATCGTAGTTGCTTGTTAAAACTTTTCAAATCTCACCTAGAAATCGCTGTACGCTGATTATTCCAGGAGATACATGCACTTGTATATTAACAACATCACTGAATTGTCCAGTGAAGCAGTTTTTTCACTTCATACGGATGAAAATGTGAAGCCATTATCATTGATATGATTGATGTGTTTAAGAACGTATATTATTTCAACTTCGCAGAAACAATTTGTTGATTTTGAGCTTACGTTTTTTTATAACATTAAAAACATAAATGGCACTTTTACTAAAATAGTTTACTAAAATCTAAAATGATATTATGCTCAAGTAGAAAGCCGACTAAGGTATGAATATGGAAGTAAATTTGGGGGCGACTCCACTCTCACAGATTATATTGTGTTTTCTTTAAGTATCTAGTGTTCTATCACGTGGCTATTCGATTGGTTTGGTTATAATAGTTGACAGTTGTCAATGGCTATCTCTTATGTATACTTATATGTACTCAGGTATGCAAAAAATGAACAAATTCATTATGTAATTCGACTAGACTGTTAATAATACGTGACATTTCTTATTATTTACCTAATAGATACGTATCGGAATATTACGTTATCTGTATATGATATGAAATCCAGTAAATTATGTCATGTTGTCAGATAAATAGTCGAGGTTAATTAATTTTTAAATGACAACATTTCATTGCAAGGGGCCATGTTACATTAAAACTCTTCAGTATAAATGGCAAAGTGGGAGCTTTCGAAAATGCGTAGTTTCTAATTTAAAAATAACACCAGTCGAAGAGTCTCTGAAACTGATGAAAATATGACTTTTTGTAACGTCAAAAACGTATTTAAAATTTGAAATTTAATAACGGGGTCAATAATAAGTAGTATATTAAATAGCAAATTTAGAAAAGCAAAGTTTAACTAATCGAATGTAGCTTTTGAAAATCTTAAATATATGAGTTTAGTAAAACTGCTTTTCTCACGAGGTTTGTTTATACTATTTTTTCGCATTTTATGTTAGTAATTATACGTAAATATCGTAAAATTATACGTGAAAATCATAAATATAAAAGCATTACAGTACCTATGTAGAGTTTCCAGAACCTAGTAATTTGACGCGGCTTTGTGTATTTATATATATATGCCGCATCTTCAAAAAACCGTCAAAAAGGACCGTCTTCAGGCCTACTTCAGGAAAAATTCGAGAAGGTATACGAAATATTTTGTAATTGGGCGATGGCATAAAGTGTACTAAGAATTGTTTAAAGTGTGATGCTATCGTATTTTTTTGAGAAGGTAAGATATTTTTTTCTACATAATGTTCTTTATACAATGTCTATTATTATTTTAGGAAAATGCTCTCAATAGGCATACAGTTGGTCTATATATTCTATAAGTACTATACAAATAAATCAAAATATGGATATATCACAATACAAAAAGGTACTTGCTTTTTTTAAACGTCAAAATTACACTTACGAGGCAAAGAAATTTGAAGTTTCAACTGTTGAAAACGTTAGTTTTCAAACGTTTTTAAAAGCGGCTCCAGACGATAAGTTCTTATTAATGAAAGTGGTACTAATATTTGTTTTAAATGTGGGATATCCACGTTCAGAATTATGCAGCTTAACTGTAAAAAATATACAAGGCATTGGGGAAATTTTGTCTATAACTTTAGATGAAACAAAACCAAAAGGAAACGTGTATGTACCGAAGGATCAAAATACAACTGAAATGAAATTTATCACTACTATTCACGATTGAGACCCAAATAAGTAAAACACAATATATTTTTTATTTACTATTATCATGGTTAGTGCACAATACAACTAGTTGGCATGAAATGTTTTCAAAAATATCCCAACAGGTTGCAGAATACTTAAAACTACCAGATGCATACAGTTTGCTTGAGGAGATTGCTTGAGGAGGACCATCCTTGAAATAAAGCACATGATGGATACAAAGGAACTTTAGTGTCTAGGTACATATTATGTTTTTCCGAAATCAAAAAATCATTGAATTAAAAATATATTATTTGTTAAAGGTACAAAATTATGTGTTATTGTTGTGCGTTAATTTGACCTTTATCTGGCACTCTGCTTACATGAAAAAATCGTAAAACAATTAATTACTTTACTGATTATTTTTCTTTTTTCTTTACTGCCGAGTTCGACGCTCTTTAGTGCCGATTTAGAAGAAAATACATTTTTAGTTGTTGCCAATTAAAAAAATAGACCAATTGTAATTGTCATATAACATGACAATTAAGGTTGTAGGTTCTCATGTGTGCTAAACATGAGTTGAATTTATTAAAAGCAAATATTTAAATTAAAAACTACTTTTGGTGCTTCTGTTTACGTGCTTCTGTTATTTTAATATACCTACTTCCCTAGCGAAATGTTTAGATCTGTAAAATAAAGAAATAGTAGTCATGTACCTACACACTGTACGACATGTACGTGCTCTATGCTTGGTAGCCTTAACGGGTGTTTGGCATTTTAGTTCAAAACTAGGCTTGACATTTTAATTCAGTGCATGGGAAAATTTAACAGCACCTTGAAAATCCACATTTAAATTAAATATAGCCTCACCGAATAAATACTAGACACATACGTTCCCAAACTTCTATTTGTTCTTAAGTAGGTATTCATTTGTTTGCAAAGGTAATTTAATTTCAAATTGCTGGAAACCATGTCAAGTTAAATTAATTATCAACAATTTTGTGTACAGGTAAGATTTTGCTGGCGTTTTCTTATTTATACCATAAAATATTCATCAGGTCGTAAAATAGTTTGACAATATTATATTTATTTATGCAACAGGTTTACAAAGTGACACTCTGTCTCAAGTGACACGAAGGGACATTTTATTAAAGCAGTAGGCTAGTACTACAATAACATGAGAGAAACGAGATACGTTGCATATACAGGGTGTTTCTAAATTGATGCGAAATATTTTAATGGGTGATTTTTCAGCAAAAAATAGGTGGGTCTTTCATATAAATTGTTTTCCAAAACCTCTTCCCCTCTAAGTTACAGCCCTCTAAGGTTGGGAAAGAAATTGTTTATATTTATTTCTTCCACTATGGAAGAACTTAGAAGGATGAAATTTGGCGAACAACTTGCATTACTAAAGTGGCAGTCATATAGTAATGCTATAGACTAAAGTAATGCTATAGACTCATTAAAGCATTACCATTCAAAAAGAGTCGTATACAAAGGCTTATTTTCTTTCTTGGCCCCAAACTATTTAATATATTATCAGTTCACCTTAAAGACACAACTAGGTTTAATAAATATAAAATTAAAATAACAAAAATTATTTATTTTACAGAACGATGACTAGAAAATATTTTAAAATAATAGTTATTTTATTTTAACCCTGAATCTTTAATTTTTCATTTTTGCAGTTATAATTTGATGCATATCTATTTTTGTTTTGTATTTATCCCATCGTAAGTCCCTATGAAAAACACGAGACAAGCTTTTTTCCTTAGGTGTTTTTGTATTGACTTAATGATGGACAAGTCTATATATAATAGTTATGTTATGTTACTTGCATTTAATAAATTAAATTGAATTGAAATTTATTTTGGTTAGTAAAGCATTATATAAAAAAGTTTTTCCAATTCCGCATTCTATCCATGTATGTAGGCGAGTATAGGTGTTAAACTGCTAAAGTGTTCTAATTTAGCAGTGGCACCAATTCTCATGTGCTAATAAATTCACCTAGTGAATCCCGTTTGATGACCCGACGTGCGCCCACAACAAAACAGACGTGACCAAAAACAAACAGTTTGCCAAATGCAAAC
>CAXKVY010009210.1:0-24960 GCA_964058915.1 Tetropium fuscum | reverse complement strand
CCCCGTTTATCCTTTGATTTTCAGTATTTGAGATACTGAATTTCTTTATTCCAGTAGTTCGAGATGTTAATTTTGATTGTTTGAATTTCCAATTATCGTCTTGGTATATCAAAAAATATTATCGATCGTGTAGGTATAGTATTGGCAACATATTAGTGGATTGGAAATATAATGCAGATGTATTTGTGTAAAAAATAACACGACAAAAGCGAATGATATCCAAATTAAACGATGCTGCAGAATGATATTAATAAAATACTTATTTATACTATTTTTGGAACCGCTCATAAACATAATTTAACGCAAAAATCAAGTGGTACGTCGAGTGAAAATCAAACAATCAAGTGTGAAGATCTTATCGTAGTTAACTGTAACACTGAATTTTGTTTGAATTGCCTTGAATTTTATATAATGGAATATTTAACATAACGTGTTTTCGTTTTAGCCATTTTATTCTTAAAAGTATGAAAAAGCTAATTATACCCTCGCTCAACTGAAACAAATAGTCTACAAGTTCGTATAGGTTATTTTTCTAAAGTAATTTTTGGCAACAACCAGTCACTAACTGACCGTTAGCACTGTGCATACCTCAAAACAGATCACCGTCCTCATAGTAGGAATAGTGATGTGTGGGTGAACTCACGAGACTTTGCGGCATGAAAATTTAAAATAGGAAACTAATTATGCAATTTGAGAACTTGGCCTAATCTGCCATCAGAAGTTAAAAGGCGGCAAGTGACAAAACCATAGTTTTGAGAAAAACGGCGAAAACTTTACGATGTTGTCCTTCACTAATAAAGATATATACGTTATTTTTGTGGTTCGGAATTAATTGAAAATACTGAATTTAATTATTTATATGTACTTTAAGACAATAATTTAAGTTTTGTTTAAAAAAATTTTGGTTAATTCTTTCCTGTTTCGTCTTTTGTAATCGTGCGAGTAAGAAGTTGAAGTTAAAAGGCGGCAAATGACAAAAAACTGTTCAAATGCCGCATTTTAACTACACAGCCTTTGAAGTGCCGCTATTTAGAAAAAAGCTAAAGACTTTTTAACTCAAAGAAGGTAAATTTAAGTTTTAAGTATAACATCGTATTATTAAATACAGGTTGTTTTTTAAAATAATAGTTATCTTGCAAGTTTTAAGTAGTTTTATGATCACAGTTATTTCCTAAAAGCAATAATAATTGGTTTTAAGTTCTCCTGCATGTTTTGTTTCCCTGCGGCTCTTGCATGGCTAGAGGGGTGGTTTTTTTGTTGTTTTACTTACGGATACGGCAAAATATGGCAAATTAAGATGTGCACACCAAAAATTTTCAGATGTGACGCTTGTTTGGTGTCTGTTTTTTCGATTTTAAGTAGGAAGAGATGTCGGGAAGGCTGTCTTCTCAACCGAAAAAAGTTTTTACACTCCTGACCGTCATATTATTAAATAATTGTAAGTATCCAAGTTAAAAGTACGTACTTACATAAATTTTGGACTATTATTTACAAGAAACAAAAAAATACACACATACAATAAAAATTGTTAATAACTTTTTAATAAAAACAAAAACTAAAAATGATGATTACTAGCTAATATGATAAACTAGCAATTAATAATATTATATTATGGCACAAATTAATAGGAACTATTTTTTATATCTCTTTTTTTTCTATTTCTTTAAGCTGTCAAATATATGACGTTTGAAGAAAGTAATTTATTGCAGCAACGTACTTTGGTGCTGTTACGTTATGATATGACTAGAGGATAACCAGGAAGAACTATACCACGAACTAAAAGCAGTGCTTCTGGAAATGTATTTTTTTGAAACGTTAGTTCCGGTAAATTTGTAGTTTAATTTTTTTTCCCGTTCAGGGAAAGAAGTGTTTACGCGAATCATTCCAGCACATTTTTGCGCCAATTGCATCAACTACTTTTATCTTAACAGATATTATCGTCTGCTTGGATACACAATTGTACGTATTTGTTATGTTAATAATAATTAAGTTACTTTATATGATATTGAACATACCATGATAATATACCAGATTGCAATAATTTTGCGACCGGTAGAACAAGCGGTATATATATATATATATATATATATATATATATATATATATATATATATATATATATATATATATATATATATATATATATATATATATATATATATATATATATATATATATATATATATATATATATATATATATATATATATATACAAATTGTAATGATTTAATAATATGCAATGATATATATATATATATATATATATATATATATATATATATATATATATATACAGAGATGCCTAATAACCTTCAAGGTACTTTACTTTGATTAACTTCTCCAAATTCTTTTGTTGAAAGGGCGCCAGTTGAACAATCTTGGTGGTCTATACATGTTTCTTTGTACTTTAATAAATTTTGACTTTAATAAATTTAAAATTAAATTGTACTTTAATAAATTTTAAAGATTTTGGATAATAAAAAAAAATCCCTTAAATTTGTCAGAATACTATGTAAAATCAGAGCACACAAACTTATCTCAGGTAAGGTTCAAATTAGACTAATCAATATTAAAATGACTTTAAATAGTTAATTATTTTTAAATTTAAGTAGCTTTATACTCTAAAAAATTTATATTTTATTATCATGATTATCTTAGGGACAATTTGCAAAAATGATTGTATTACCAAATAAATTACTTACACTTAAATAGTCAGAGCATATGAAGGAAATGGTGCTTTGTTATAAAAGTTATTCCTTTGGTATTACCGCAAAAAGGCTTTTCAGGCTTGCAAATATACTTTGGATCCTCTTAAATTTCTTCTTGTATATCTAGCACATACTAGACACGTATTTTCTTTCTGTATACACTTTACAAATTTTACAATTTTATACTTTAAATTATTGTTCATATAACTTCTACTAATAATAATAATAATTACTTATAATACTTTTTAACATTTACTGGTTTTTATACTATGTTTTATGAAATTTAAGTAGATAATATTTTACGTGGCGACCGTATTAGTGCCGTGGTTGTAAGTGTTAGCGTTATTTATTCGTAAGGAAGGAAGCCGAGTTTTAAAAACAAAACCTTATTTCCTAGTTACCTTCCCTACTACTAAACAAACACTTCCACTCCAGCCAATAATATTTTATCACTAATTAATAATTTTAAAATTACTCTACAGACATTGTTTATATTTGATCACTATGCATAACTCTGCTTGTATATTTTAAATCACTTCACTCGTGGTATATTCCCTTGCTTCCATTTTGGACTAGCTTGGTCAACATATCATAAGCGACTTGGTTCGTAGCTTGATCAGCACTTATAATCACGACATCCTATTTCTGTGATGTATTTATTTATATTAATCATCGATTAGACATAGTTTAATAAGTTTATATGCTCGATAATTAATGCTGTGACTTGTCGAAGCTATTTATATGTTGTTTTTAATTTTGTGGTTAATTTTAATTGAGATATTAATAAATAAAAAATTGACCAATTACCGTGTAATCTTGGCACTCACGTATATCACGCTCTGTCTCTATCTTAATAATAATAATCATAATAATAAGAAATAATAAATGGTCTTTATTAAAAATTGTATACCAATACAAATTTTATAAAAAGGCGAAGTCTAGCGCTATGCTACTCAACTTAACCTTTACATATTTAAATATAAATTTAGAAATTACGTATTTAAATATAACCTAAAATCCTGAATTAATAACACAGAAAAAATAGTAATAGACAAATTAAATTTTTAGTAATTAAAAATAATTAATAGCATGAACTAATAGATGAACTGAGGAAAATAAAAATATACACAAATAAAATCAATCAATAAAATATACACAAATCAATAATAATATTAAGAATAGTAATTTAACTTCAACTAAGATAAAGCAGGTAGAATGCTAAAACATACACTAGAACATATATACAGAGTAAGTCTCTTAAGATTGACACCCCCCTTATCTCACTTATCCTTTGCCGATTTAACTCATTCAAAAAAGGAGTGGACGCGGTTTTTGATGAATTTTTATAATCTGAGCACGGATATTAAAAATCTCGTAAGATATACAGGGTGGAAAATAAAACATGATTTTTTTAAATGGAACACCCCGTATATTTTTATACCAAAATAATGTCCTTAATTTCTAATTGTTATATAATCACTCCACCTGTTCGTGAGATATTACTAAAAACTTATCACATTACGGGTGTCAATAATAAAACAAAAAACATATCAAGATACCTCTGGAAAGAATGCCATTTATTGAGATAATAAATAAATAATATATAGGTGACAATAACAGTAACGAGTAATAACAATAAACAACATAAGCCTAATAAAAACAAATAAAAGTCAATATTAATACAGTAACACAATAGAGTAACACAATTTTATTTATTTACACGTAACGTAATTAAATATTTTTCACGTAACCACCAGCATTCTGAATACACATTTGGCATCGCTTTATAAAATTGCTTCTCACCCTTTGAAATATATCACCATTTTGATTTAATTCCTCAATTTTTACACGTATGCATTCTTTTAACTCATTCATATTATTAAAAACCCCAGTTTCGTATATATCTTGTTTTATCGTACCCCAGAGAAAAAAATCCATAGGTGTTAAGTCCGGACTTTTAGCGGGCCAATGTATAACACCGTGCCTTCCTATCCAAATAGGATATTTTCTGTTTAGGTATTCGGTGACGTTCCTTGCAGAGTGTGGTAGTGCTCCATCCTGCTGCCAAATAATAGATCTGTTGTCCAGTAAATTAATATTATCTAAATAATTTTCAACTGGATGTTGAAGAATATCCACATAACGTTATGCAAGTAAGGGCCCATTTATAAATACAGGACCTACAATAGCATCATTGTGGATGCCACACCACACGTTTACAGTTTGGTATCCTCGTTTTTTTATTTTTTTTACAATATGTGGATTTCCGCTGCCCAGTAATGTGCATTTTTTCTGTTAAAAATTCCCGCAGTAGAAAAACTGCTTTCGTCAGTCCAAAAGACATTACTTAGAAACTCATTATCTTCCTCTATTCTATCAAGTATGTCTCTGCAGAAGGTTAACCTGTCTTGAAGGTTGTTGTCGTCTAAATATTGAACGGGCAAAATACTATATGGTTTAAAATTATGGCGATGTAATATTTTTATCACACTTCTTTGTGATATATCCAATTCTATTGCTGCGGCATAGGATGATTTGGATGGATTTTCAGCAAAATATAATAACGCGTTGAGTTCTGTGTCTTCTCCTGTTTTTGTTCTTCGCCTTTCCCTTTTCTTGTCTCTCAAAGATTCGGTATTCCTAAACTTTGCATACCTAAATGTTTTTAAAACTATTTTTGGAAGGAGGTCGCCTTTCTCGAAATAACCTAACATACTCCCTCCGAGCAAGAGACTTATTCTTGTTGCACTGAATATAAATTTCAAGTAACTCTTTTCGCTCTTCCAATGAATATACCATTTTCAAAATAACTTGCTTCTTTACGAACACTACGTATTTTTTACGCTAATATCTAAGAGAGTGAACTACTATCTCACAAAAAACTGGATGACATCTGTCAACAAATAAACAATGCAAATATGCATTGTTTCCAGAGGTATCTTGATGTTCTTATTTTATAATTGACACCCGTAATGTGATAAGTTTTTAGTAATATCTCACGAACAGGTGGAGCGATTATATAACAATTTTGGATTCAGAAAATTAAGGATATTCTTTTGGTCTAAAAATATACGGTATTTGCAATATTTATTAAACGGGTATAGGAAATTTTTTGTCAGAGTAATTTTTTATCCAGGAAACGTTTGGGAACCTCTGTTTTAGGCGATGTGATAGCTGTGCCGATGCCGGTTAGTATAATAATATATAAACGTAATGCCTATAACAACATATGAAATATATAAATATATTTATTATTTTAGTCTCGCATGCCAAAGTTTCATTGGCAGAATATTCGGCGTCGTGTTGTATCGCTCCTTGCAGCACGTCAAAACCGATTTTTTTTTATTCTTTTGGATTTTCCTTTCGTATTATTTCACCTGAGAACGCGGGAGTGTCCCATAAAACCCCAAAGCGGTGGCGGTGTCTGGTCTTGGTGGAGCAACGCCAACTGATTCACAGCACGATGATGGCACAGGGCAGGGCGCCTTGCCAAATTTATCACTCATAAGCTTCTCAGTGGCGTGCGCGGGCCATGGATTCGAATAACACGGATCGCGTACACTCCCCCGCCCGGTAGACGTTTATTCTTATATATCCGTTTCGGGCGATTAGCATAATGGCATTTTTAGAGTAATTATAATAACGATATTTCTGATATAGTGTTTTATCTTTCCCACACCAACTGTGGTTCCTTTTCACAGCTGTGCTTTTTTCAGCCCAGACTGTTTACACTGGGATTTATTTTTTTAGCTTAATAATTCTCGTATAATGTAGCGCAATGTTTTTATCTATTTTATTAATTTGCTATTTTTAAATAGTTCTCCATCTGTATATGCTGCTAGCAACTAGTTCGTACTAGTATTTCAGAGTAGTCTCCGTTTATCTTAGATTCATTATATCACACGGTAAAACACCTAAAACTGTGAGGTCCATTTAATTGTTTATTTACGCGTTAGTTCAAAAGGGAGTCTGTTTAATCTGCATGTATAATTATATATGTATGTGTATTTATCATGCTTTTAATACTGGAATCTCGCCGAACAACGTATTGGTTTTTCAGCCTTTAGTAGATTTTAGATTAGGTGTTATGGCATTTTTCCTGCCGAACAAAATGACATGCATTGCAGATAGCAATTCAAATTTGTACAAAAATTCTTCTCCTGACTCCTGACAAAACTCCTGACAAAATACACTCAGCGGCAAAATAATCGATCCACTAAAAATATTGTTGAAGTTTGTTTATCAATACCTTTGTTAATTGACCGATTTGATTTTTGTTTCTTCTAGTAGCTAGATTTATAAAGAATGTCGCAGAGGACATATAAATTAGACAAAACTACGCAAATGTCCATATTATACAGTATGACACAAAAAGTGCCTTTTTACTTTAACTTTAAAACAATATATGGAGTGGCCAACCTGTTACAACTTATAATTTCTTATTTTGTTATCAAGCTCCATTTATTCCTTATATTTACTTTTTTATTTGTTACAAAAACTTTTTTTTTGTTAGAGATACAAGGATTTAGAAAAACGTTACATTTTACATTTATTTCTATGGTAATAACAAAGTTGAACAAGGAATGATTTTTTGCACAGCTGGCTATGACAGGCAATTGTTTCTGTCAAAAATAAACAGGCAACCGTTAGTTTACAATTTGAAACATTTGAGCGCGTTTATCATTAGTTTAAAAAATACGATTAGTTTAAAAAATTAGGTTAAAAATTAGTTTAAAAATTCTGCAACCGACTCTGTGAGAGCCGTTGCTTTGGTGCAGGATGGCAGATAACAATATTATGTGGCCAGAGCGTTGGGAATTTCAAGATGCAAAGTTCAAAGAACTATAAAACGGTTTCGTGAGTTTGGTGTACTCACAAGAAGAAATAATTGTGGTCAAAAAAATCGTAGTCAATAGTGCGCGAGATAATCGCTTTATAACGTAAGAATTGCTTCTGTGCAAATGAAAAACCAATTAGACGGGTGAGTCAAGTTCAAGTAAGTGATAGAACAATAAGAAGGTGGTTTTTTGATATTGGATTGCGAGCAAGAAGACCTGAACGGGTCGAATTATTACGACACGAATATTGGGGTAATGAAGAATGGAGCAATATCCTATTCACTGACGAGTCAAGGTTTTGTCTCACCGGATGGACGTGAAAGAATTTACCATAGAACTAAACTGGTGAGCGTTTCTTCCAAAACCATTTTTCGCCTAGAGTAAAGTTATGGAGGCGGTTCGGTAATGGTGTGGGGTGGCGTGAGTATGGAAGCCCGGACGGGAGGGAGGGGAGGGAGGGGAGCTATGACAGCAGAGGGGTATATAAGGGACGTTTCAGAATCATATGTTGTTTGCTACTAGAGGAAAAAAAAATTAATTAAATCGGACTTAAATTAACAAAATTATTGATAAGCAAACTTCATCAATATTTTGAGTGGACCGATTATTTTGCCGGTGAGTGTAGTTCGTTTCAACTTAAAAGTATTCTCATGATTCCCATATCATCGGTGTCCAATTTTGAGTTGGTTGTACTGGGTTCCCCATAATAGACTACCCATTTTAATATTTGAATTAAATTTTTTTTAGTTAACAAACAAACTTTTTATTTTACTAAATTACAGCTAACTCTTTGGGATTTATGATAACTTATAAATATTTGGCTAATTTAATTCTAACTTTTAAAAATCACGTCTTTCAAATGACCTCCACCAACACATTTTTTAATATTGGATAAAAAGTGATTCATTACACGGTGTAGCAAACCTTCGTCTATTCCTTCAACTTCTTCACGAATTTTGACTTTCAGTTCCTCGATTGTACCTGGACGACTCCCAAACACTTTGGCTTTTAAATATCCCCACAGGAAAAAATCGGGTGCCGTTAAGTCGGGGGACCTCGAAGGCCAAGGAAAATCTCCGAATCGAGAAATGAGTCGGCAATTAAACATTTCTCGCAGGACCCTCATTGAGTTTCTGGCGGTATGAGCTGTTGCCCTATCTTGCTGGTATAGTAAGGCATTGTTTAGTAATCCTCGTCTATTTAATTCTGGAATGAGAAATGTCTGTAGCATATTAACGTAGCGCTCGGATGTTACTGTTACAGCGCCGTTATTTTCACCCCCAAAAAAATAAGGGCCAATAATACCAAAAGATCCTACTCCACACAACACAACAACTTTTGGAGTATGGAGGTTCTGTGTAAAGATTTCACGAGGATTTTCATTTGACCAGTATCTAATATTTTGTTTATTGACCATGCCGTTCAAATAAAATTTTGCTTCGTCGGTCATTAGGAGCCTGTGAATTGCTCCTTGATGTAAATCCAAAAATTCTTGACAAAATGCTAACCTTGCTTCTTTATCTTGATTGCTAAGGTGCTGTGCCATTTGGTATTTATAGGGGTGAAATTTTAAATCCCTATGAAGAATTCGATCTAAGCTTCCCTTCGATATTGCTAGAATAAGGGTTGTCGATTAGTAGACCTTACCGGACTTCTCGTAAACACAATTCTAACTCGTTCAATATTTTCTGGTGTACGAACTGTTCTTCGACGTCCAGGCTTCTTCAAATTTTTTTCAAAACCATTTTCACGCCAATGACGAACCCATAACCTAACAGTTTTACGATTTGGCGCGTGACCCCTATTGTTGATATTAAACTGACGCCGGAATGCACGCCTAACTTCTTCTATCGAATTGCTTCTTATGTAAGTTTCTACACAATACACACGTTGTTGGACTGAGTAATCCATGAAAGTTCAATAATTATTGATGAAAACTAACAAACTTCTCGTAGAAAAATGACGTTCCACGAAATTATTAAATTAAAATTTATTTGTGACAGGAGCCTACTTGATTAATAATTTACTTAAATCCCAAAGACTACAGAAGATAATCCCACAGAGAACAACCTATTTAGTTATCTCATAGGGAATTTATTAATAATATAAAATGGATAGTCTATTATGGGGAACCCAGTATAAGCGGACAAGCAATATTCGTGAAGCCTGTATTTTTACAGTGGCATTTGTTGCGAAAAAAGTACGTGAATCACGTCTTTTATTCACGGTTTAAAAATATATAGATAATTAATTACAGTAGTTAACTCTTGTAGTTCTGCCAAAAGAGTAATTGCTGTGACTTTTACTTTTATTTTTTAGTGTTGAGTTTACTTCCTGGCTAATATAGTTTCTAGCGTTCCATTGTTTTTACTCATTTCTCAGTGGGATTGACTAGGTATAACTGATGCAACCCAAAACAAATTGTGCAACATATTACCTCAATTTATATATTCATCGGAGTATACACCTTCAAAAAAAGTATCGAAATAATAATGGGATATATTAAAGCCACTACTGAATATATTCTCTAAGAATTTTAACACTCTGAGTAGTTTCCACAAACACCAAAACACTTTCACTTCGCTCGACGCGCGTTTCGCCAACCAAGTTGGCATCATCCGGAGACGATTAAAACTGATCGTCTAATCGTCAGTTTTAATCAAATCAAGTCAGTTTTGCTGAAATATAGAATTTATTATAATTATTTATATTTTGATTTGTGATATAAGATAATAATTTGTGGTATAAGTATATAAAAAGTGAACAAACTGGAAATCTCTTGTGTCAATTATTCTTATTGTGCACAATCCTGAAACACAGGATAAGAAAAAATACAACATGCGTAAATCTGAAATTTCTGATTTAGGAATTAGCATAAATCCGCTAGGCGGAATTCTCTGATTTGAGCAAATCCGCAAGTGCGGATTATGAACAGGAATATTCAACTTATTATTTAGGCGTTTCTCGAAATATGTGACGTGAATGTATTGATGAAAATGTCCAACAATAGTACCTACCATTTGATTCCAAACGCCACTCTGGAGGACAGGCGGATATATTAGGGTGATTCCTTGAGTCCCCTTTTCTTTTGATCAGCTGTCAATATCCGTTTCGCTGCGAAATACCCGTGGTTAGATCTAAAACCATAGGATCACCCATTTTTTTGATATTGATGACCTTAAACTATGCCTTCACTCCTGAGATAATGATCTAGATTTATCTCTCGGGGTGATATGGAGTTCGCGTTCGGTGGCTACGGGTCCTCCCGTAGCCACCGCTTCAAGCTAACTTATCTGGATGCCGAAGAGTTGTACATTTAATTGAGTGAACGCCACCCCAGAAGTAAGTACGACAAGTACAAGTCCCGACCAGATCTGATCATCGGAACTGTCGGGGAAAAGCAAGGTATGTGCTACCAATATGCATGCCGTCCGATCCTCCTCTACTGGTTTTGAGATGTGAAATGAAGAGGAGTAGAGTTGCGGATATTCGATGAAGAAACCCGAAAGGGGATACATCTCAGTGGGAGTTTGCATCGCATATCGTCTGTTCCACTTGAGAGTTGTACTCTCTTAACTTTGAAGATATGTGGAACCCTTAAATCATTCGGAAATCATCCCCTCCTCTGTATGGTCTGAGACTGCTAAAATGCAGTAATAAGATATTTTTTGTTTAAAGAGAAACGGGCAACTGATGAACGTTGTCGAAAGGGCAAATCACAACACTCCAATGTTGGAAACCAACTGAATGGATTCCAACTCAGTTCCAACTCCGCGGAAGGTCAAGTTCATGCTGCAGAACATTTTCGATTTCTGGACCTTGGATAATCCGATGCGTGGTGTTTTCTCTCACAACTTAGAAAACCTCAGCTTATCCATGTGATTCATAATTGCTTGTCAATATGGTGTTTAATATACCATCTTCACACTCATCTATCGAAGTCGTCTCATGAGTATGGAGGCTCCTGATGTTAGCTGCAGGGCCAAGGATTGTGGTGGCTGATATTACCCCAGCTCCCTCTGTAAGTATGTCACAGATAATAATTAATGGTTTTTGCAAAATAAGGATAATAAGAGGAGAACTTACAGGGTAAGATGCAGAGAAATATGATAAATATTAACAATTTTGTATAATTTGTGTAATTATATATTTTTTAAGCAAATATTTGATTAAATTAATCTTATTTTTGATGCAAACGTATTACATCTTTTAATTAACTAATTTAACGGTGTAATACGTTTGCAACAAAAATAACAGTCCTTTAATCAAATATTTGCTTTGTGTATCCAAGCTAATGATGCAACACAATATTAGTAAACACATGTGTGCAGTATATACAAATATCAACTATCTAATGTTTACAAAAAAATATTCGTTTCAAAACGTTTATTATTCGGAAACCAATATAAGATGATAGTAATGTATAAGGTAAATATTATGTTACTAACTTGGAACAAATTACTGCGAAAGTATGATATTAAATAATCAACTGCCTTTTGCTGTTGGAAATATCTTAAAACTTATAAGAGTCTGTAAGAAAATATTAGATCCCCAAAGTTGTTATTCATAAAAATGAAATTATGCGGGTATTTAGAGTTGATTTTTCAGAATGCATATTTAACGATACTGCGTGTTTTCTTGATCCATATTGAAAAATATTACATTATTATAAATATAGAGAATTTATTTTTGCAACCTTTTAGATATCACAATTTGACCATTTAATAAATAATTGAACGTTTAAATCGAAGCGATATAGATATTGTAAGATTGCAAACTGCAACGAAGTAGCATTGAAACATTTAGAGAATCCCGCGGTCATGATTTATTTATGAAGATCACGTTCCAATTCGAAAACTAGACGCAAGGCCAGACAATTTACAGTTATCTTCGAGGAATTTCAAAAATTTTTCATTTACATAAAATAAGTCACTTATTTTTATATAGGAGAGACGCAGTCTCCTTAAACTAACGCCGATTCACATAAATTCGGCTAAAGAGACAGCTAGTCTGGAAAATAGGTGCCAGGCATACAGGGCGTTTGGAAAGGTGTTGCGCGATACTACAGTGTAGATGTATTAGGCGATTTTAGATATCTCAAATTCATATATTATATAATCATTCACGCACACAAAGCACGTATAACATTCATTTATGTATAGTATTGCAGATGCAAAACTAGATGCAAAACCGGATAAATCCATAACACAAAGACGGCAGAAAACTCTCATTACTAGAACCAGAAAAAAATACATATTAACCCAAGGTTTTGTATATGGTTTTGGTTAATGTCTAGTTAACTTTCTGCAATGTTTAACTCTTTAATGGTACTAACTAATCGTAAAATTAAAGAAAAATTATGCATTTTCCTTTAAACGGCAGAAAACTCTCATTACCAGAAAAAAGTTTCACCCAAGCTTTTCTTTATGATTTCGGTTAATCAATGGTTAACTTTCTGCAAAGTTTAAGTCTTTAATGATACTAACTAATGGTAAAATTAAAGTAAAATTTTGCATTCTTTCATTTTTGAATTTTACTAACAATGATTTCGTTTATTTTACATTAGCTTTAGCCATTTTTTGTCTTTTTCTTAACAAATCATTAAAATAACAAAATCACATATACTTAAAATGTATTATTTTTATTAATATTATTTATTTTAAGATTCTTATTTTTATTAAGAAAATATGAAACGTAAACTAAAAAATAACAATTTTTAACAACAAAAAGGTACATAACTAAACGAAAACATTCGTTTCAGAAAAAGATGAAACAAAAATGGTTGTCATTTCTTGTTGCTCACAAAACTATTCATCTGCTGCAGCTCTATGATGTTCATTCTGAATTCTGTTAACGACAATTTTGACAACACCTGGATTTATCTGGTTTTGGCATAAACAATCGTTTGGATTTATCCGGTTTTGCACCTCGTTGTAAATATGTACGCCGATTTTTATGCGAGGACCCATACGAAGCTATACACTTTTGAGCAAATTAGAATATTAGATGTATGGAGAAATCGTTTGCGACCAATATCTCGAAAAATTCAAAAAGCGGGATAAATCCGCCTCTGCAAAAATCCGGTTTTGCATCTAAGCGCTTCATGTGCACTATTTAGATAAATTGAAACTAAACGCACTTGAGTAAAAAGGCTCCTTCTTAACCTGACGAAGTTGTTGTGGATAATATGTTAGTACCATGGTCTGTAAACTCATAGTTCAAATATAAGTCATTTCAATTGTTTTTCCAATCAAAACCATTATTAATAACATTATGACCGTGATTTGATCAGCTGCTGTAGAGCACTCTTAACCACCCATTTCTAATTATGCTTCGATAACATCTCGAATTATTGCTAGTAGATAAGAATAACCACTCAATTGAAATATATCCTATGCTCTCCCATTTAGTAAACATGACAATATACTGCATAGGTATATGTATTTCATGTTCTTCAATTCTCCATTCCGTTGGTTTAGCAGTCTGACCAACATAACTAACTCCACATTACGGTGTTATGACAAGCCATACCAGACATTGAGATTCAATGCAGTATCGTGGAGCTCCTTAGTTGATTTAAATAGGTAATGACTTATCGTTCTGGCCGTTCACAATCAGCAGCAGATAATTGATAAATACATATTTTTGCTAGACTTTTCTTGTCTTCTAAAACTTCGTGTAAAGTATGTCTCTATACAACATACGAATAAGGATTACATAAACAAAATTAATCCATAGTTGTCTAATAGAAATCAGCAGGGCTCAATTCTGGACTCTGTACTTTTTATTTTATAATATATTAATTCATTGGAATCTATGCTAGGACATTACGCTGTACGCTGATGATTTGTCTCCCTCTCTAGTTATTTCAAGCAAATCATCCAACTTAATGAAATTTTAGATAATTTTTGTAGTTGGTTAAACCAGAATTATTTATATTTCAGTCAGTTAAAAAAGAAAAGCATTTTCAATAGAAAAATGTTGTTATTCTTTGACCGAATGTTTTGTTCCCTAGATTGTTAGTTTTGGCAGCTTATATCACTACCTACTAACTGACTCTTGTTATACAACTTCCTAATTATCATCAAACAAAATAATAATAATTATTATTATTATCAAATCAGTTAAATTCGTCTTCTTCTATACTACTTGGCTATACCCCAAACACATTTTTGTAACCGTATAAAATGTCTACTTTGCTACCATCTTAAAAATATATGAAATTGGCGTTATATAGGATAATGTACCTGATTATATGCGAAATACACACCACATATTTTTAAATATCTTAGGTATAAACTAACTTAAATAATTTGAAAATATTACTGATTGGATTAAAATTATAATCCGCTGGCCCCACCTAAATAGCTAAAGCTATTTTAAAATAGCTTCAAATCTTAAATTACAAATAGGTAACGACATTATTCCAATGATTTCCTACAAGCAAATGTAATACGCTAGTATTTCGGTAAATATTTTGATATATTCACCATTTTGAAACGTAAAATTAATTAATTTTAGCTGTGATAACTGAAATGGCAACGGGATATTTTCGTTAACGGAGGTAAATTGAATAAGTGTTGAGAAATAGGGTAAGGCCTGTTATAAATAGGACTTCAAGGACTACTCAGGTGTTTATTTGCACACTCTAGTCACTACTTGTTAGTTTTGTAAATAACTGTTTCATCTTTCAGCCTTGGAATCCGTTTAATTTTTTTAATACGGAACAGGGGAAGATCGATACAAGTTAAAATTGAATTACAACTCAATGATTATCAATATTTTTGACGGTTGTATATTTTTCCGGCGTTATAAAACTCAATAGAGCATCAAGTAATAGGCAGTAACTTTTTAAACAAATAAACATATATTTGAGAATTCAAAAATATCGCTCTCTAAATATCATTTATTTCGACTGAAATGACAATTTATGCTGCACGATGGAAATATTAGTTTGTGGTTTGCACCAAGTTATTTCTTAAATATATGCAAGTATCTACTTGAATTTCTTGTAGTGATTTTAAAGATTCATAAAACTCTGTATTATGTAAAAATGCTGTTCTAAGAGAGCGTCATTGCCCCTTTATGAGAGATCGCGACAAAATTAAAATACAATCCAGCATAATGTGGTGCGCTTCGAATCGGCGTTCACAATCGAATCAGTAGCGTCACAAAGGGGAACCTATACAGAAGTATTGTAATCATCGACACAATTAATTGCTGAGCAGTATGTATCTTTATATAATATGTCCGTAACCCCTAAAAGCAATGCCTTTAATCACTGGTCAGCCAACTATAATTCCTTAATTATTTGCCCGGAAACAGTAATAATAATATCAAAAATACAACCTGATTGGAAATCTGTTACTATTAATTGCACGTGAGACGTCATTAAATAAAGCCAAAGGCAAAGATATAGGAAGTAAATCTGGTGACCTTGAAGGCTACCTTATAAGTTTATTCATTGCTATTTATTTTTTTCCATATCAATCTTAATTTGGGACCAGTATGTTGCACGTTGTCGGTGAAGTAAAAGTATAGTTATAAATATACCAATGAAGATTTAAATGACAATCAAAACATCTAGTAATCAAGAAACATAAAATATTTATCTCGTACCTTACCTCATATAGCAGTTATCTACCTATGTATATAAGCAGTTACTAACCAGAAGCCTGATGACAGTCCCATGTTGACCCTTTAGTTATTTTACGAGAAATCTCTCCCCAGGCTATGGTTATACCTGGCAGTTATGTTTGTACTACACTGACATTTTTCGGCATCTAGTTTGACCACAGCTGGCGTTTAGTTGTATACCAACAGATTTGAGGCGAGCCATGGTAATCAAGATGTAGTAAGAGCCACTTCTTCTAGATGTAGATCTAACAGTGGCGACACAACGTTACCTCCACTGCTCTCGATGGTGTTATTTGCTTAGCTTCGTTTATGCTCAGACATGCAACTCAGCTTCAGTTTTGCTATTATTTGTTGACTCCTGGACCACCAGAAAACTTAGCTCCATAGACCATCATTGGTCTTATGATAGCAGTGTACATCCACATGACCACTTTGGGCTTCATTCCTCTGGTTTACCCTATGGTTTTGCGACACTGTTCATATGAGACGTATGCCTTCTTTATTCTTCTTTCAAGGTGAATATTCCAGTTTAGTTAAGCATCGGAAGGTACACCCAGGTATTTCACCTACGAAGTTTAATGCTATGTTTAGGCGAACGAGTGCTCTCATTGGCTCCAGTTGGGTGCTCTTATTCTTAGGGATTATTCTTAGGGGCATCTCCGGTGTCTGATAGAGGACTTCGTGGTGTGTTTTTCGTTCCCGAAGGTTACTCTAATAAAAAGTATATTTATTTTGTAATAATTATATTTCCTTTGTTTTTATTTATAGTTGTTTATGTATAGTTGTGGCCAAAACTGGAAACCATTTGTGGTCATAAATGGCAATTTTATGGCCAAAACCAAAAGGACAGAATCTGCCATCTGTCCTTTTAGTATTATTTTTTTTCTTTTGGCATAAACTGGAGTATGTTATATCACTCTGAATTACACATATGCCGTCTAAAAATATGGAGCAACCTATTCAATATTAGAGAATTTATATATAATATATATAAAATCGCTTAAGTGGCCAAAACTTAACCCTGGTGCCTTTACCCTATATAATTTCTAACAATATCATTTGTTGCTAGTGCTGGTGCTGGTGATTAGAAGCGTACCAATAAATTCTCATTTTAAATTAGAAGGGAGTAGCGACGGTAGATAGTAAACGGTTAAGATGACTTTAAAAAATAGCAACAAATCAAGATGCGTCAAGTGCACATTTGTGCGTTAACATTTGTTATTAAAACCCCTCGTACGTCCATGGAGCCAATGCAGTGCATATTTTGGCGGCATCACTACATATTTGGTCTGAACTATTAGCGGATTCCTCTGCATTGTTTTAGATTTAATATTCCGCACGCGTTTACCTTCCAAAAGGTGCATTCCGACAATCTTGCAGTTTATACCCCATATAAATCGAGTTCTGCCATAGAAATCGTTCAAATTTTTGGAAACCCCAGACGGGACGATAACAGATAAATCCTGGTAAACGACAATGAATAGGAGAATTGTCTGTTTAACAATAGATTCCTAATAAACAATATGTTATATCGCCTTTTAATTGGATGTGAAACAGATTTTGCGAGGAATGCGGTTTTGTTTTTGATTCCTTTTTGGTAGGGTTTTAAACGTGCATTAGAATACTAACTAGCCGGGACGCTCTTCAAAGGACCCTACCCGGTATACCCGCTCTTCTTATTTTAGGATATTTCCATTTTACTATAAATGGTGACGATACTATATAAAGGGAGAACGCATTACTATATATGGCGAGGCTTACAAATCGTATATAGAAATGATTACATGCTTCATATAAATTCATAAAATGTACTGTGTGTTGGGTACAATAACTCAAGAATAATATAAGAATGTAGAAAAATGAAGATGTAATAATTATTCATATAAATGCACAGTTTTATAAATAAACTAGCGAAATATTATAAAATGTAAGATAAAATGCAGATAGTATTTAATGTTTATTGTTTACATATTGTTTACAAATATCATATACCATATAACTATACAAAAAGAGGATATCTAAGTAACCTTATGTGTGTCCAGTAGACTTAAAATAATAGATTACTTATTACGGTATTAACATATCACGTACATTTTATAATTACGTTATTACATGTTTATTACATGTACCCCCTTATACGAAATAAGCATTTTAGAATTTTGCAATTAGAATTCACAGATAATGGAAACATTTTAATATTAATAAATATTTTTTGCTTTGATTGAATAAGCCCCACGTTGGGCGCCAAATTGTAATAAATTATGTCCACACTTTGAGATAAATGAATTGAGATATATTAATTATGAAGGCTCACATTGAGATGATAAAATTGTGATAAATTGTATTAAGCCTTACGTTAGGATGATATATTGTGATATATGAATTTATGAAGCTCTACATTGATGAGATTACTGTGATATATGTGATATGTTTTTAGGCTTTTTGTAATAAAAATATTTTATATTGAAATAACATGATTGAGAAACATTTAATCTGATTATAGAATACTTACTCTATTTTCTTCCCCATTGAATCATTTTCCGTTTTATGGACGCCAGTTCCATGAACACTAATTTTATTTTAATTTAAGGATCACTTTAGTCATGAGCACTCTATAGTCTTGGAGGGGGTCCAATTAAGTCTATTATATAAATTTCTTCTCTGACTCTGTCTATTATCAGATATGGTTAATAAAAATAAACAAAATCTTAAAACCTTATTCCTATTCTGCGACAAAACCTACGTAACTTAAACTGTTACATGGGACCATTTATTCCTTAATACTAATTATTTGCTGGTATTCCTTAATACTAGCAAATTTTGAATTGTTTATTACCTTGAAAATATGTTAATCCTTTTATCACTACGCACAAACATTGTCCCTTTTTTGGTTTCACTGGTACACGAACTAACAAATGCCGCTGGGCCCTGGTAGTGGTGTCATCTAGCGGGATGTCGCTGAACTGCCTCTGGAATGCTGACTGCCTTTGTTGGATCTCGCCTTGGGATTGTTTTACCCTCAAATTTATGACTTACTGCTACTGTAGTATTTAATTTTCTATTACTTTGATTACTGTGAAAGATTGCTTCATTTTATTGTTTGTTATTGATCGCAAATTTCTTCTACTGGGCTGGGACGCTACCAAGTCTTTCACTTCTTATTTGTAAAAACGACGAAAACACTTATTCATGCAGTTAATATAATAATAATAATAGTTAATATAATATATTCATGCAAAAAATATAATGGTACCTATTAAGTGGTATTTACGAAGAAAAAAAATCATATTGTAGTAACCACCTTAAATATTTGTTGATTAAAAATCCGTGGTCTCCTACAACAAAAAAACCTGAGAAAGTTAGTCTAATAAGATAATAAATGACAAAAGACTTATCCTGGTCCCGCCATCTGGAATATTTGATCGTGGAGCCGCCATTTTGAATATTTAATTTGATAAAAAATCCGTCAATCTCTAAAAATCTGCTAGCACTACAACTTCGACGTACTAATTTTGAGTCGAATCTAACATTAAGTCAAAAATTTGAATATTTGTTCTGTTAAAAATCGTGATCTGCTACCCCAAAAACCCCGAGATATTCTAATGAATCGTTTTATTTGTAAAATCCAGGACGAGGTGCCTCGAGATACTATCGATATTTTTGTCCAGATCGCAGAAAATGGAGCTTTTCTGTGCATGCGGAGCAAAGCGGGAAGTAGGCTATTTTAAACAACGACGCGACGTGCACGTGCGGAAAAATATACTTGAAGCGTGCGGAAACCTCTTGTGGCCGTGTGCTTATTTTCCGCACTAGTGCTTACAGAAATCGAGAAGCACACGGCTGCTTGAAATAGACGACTTTTCGCTTTCTCCGTAGGCATGGCAAGCGCCAATTTTGTGCCAGTTCGACAAAAATCCTACCACACTTAATTTAATACTACCAACTTTTACGCCTACGAGAGGGTCATGAGGCGTAATAGGCGTAATAGGCGTAGTTTTACCCCGGATATAATCCTAAATTTGGATGAGACAGGCATTATCACAGTTCGGCCCAGTCCAAAAACAGTTGCAGAAATCGAGGGGAAAACTCGTTACAATGTGTGGAAACATAAAAGCAACGACAAATGTCTTGTTTCTATATTTCCACAAGTTACATATCAGGATCATTTTCTCACTGGTGCATCAGTTGGTAGCCTGAGGTTAGCTAGCAAATCGGAATGAATGTCCGCAGAATTATTTCTTTCTGTTTCAAAAACAAAAGATATTCAGCAGCAGCATACTCTTTCATCAAAAGAAACTCCTTTTCTATTACTAGACAATAATTCGAGTCATATTTCCATTGAAGCCACGTATGCCAAAGATAATGGTTTAATTTTACTTTCGTTTCCTCCACATTGTTCCCACCGCATACATCCCCTTGACGTTGCAGCATATGGACTGGATGAGAAAAAACTCTGCCAAACAACTTACAATCTACAATATTCTTGCCATCGCTGCTTTCGCAAACATCTTTCATAAACTCGTTTACGCCAACAAATATTACCTTTGGTTTTACAAAACCCGGCATTTATCCAATTAGCCGATTGACTTTTACAAAGTAAGGTTTTCTTTGCAATTATGTCACTGATAGACCTGACCCAACCATAATCTCCACAACTTCTTCATCTACACTGACAACTCATAGGCCGCCACCAATTCCTGAGTCGAATGAACCTGATTTAAGCATAATCTCCACAGCTTCCACTTCTATGTGTACAGCTACCCTCACAACTCGTAGCCATTACGTAGAAAGTCATATGCAAAATGGTACAAGAAGAAAGAGAGAAAAATGGCGATCCCGTGTTTACACAATGAACCTCAGAAAAAAGGAGACTTGGCTTTATAAAGAAAGGAAATATGAAGAAAAGAATATGCAAACTGCCCAAAAAGAATTTTAAAAAATGTTTAAAAGATACTGCACTTTGACCAAAACCTAAATTATAACTCATCAAATTCCTAAAGTAGCAATGAATCTGTCGACTTGTCTTAAGATTCAGATAATAATGAAAGAGATATAGACTTACCTGAACGTTACTATTCTATGTGACAGTGACGTGATTAGTTTCTGCGATTTTATTTTGGTTAAATTTGTAGTCAAAAAGAAAATAATTTGCTACGTTGGACAAGCTGGAGGAGTATGATGACAATGACTATGAGAAAGAAACAAAGAAGTGTAAGTGTACGAAACAGTGTAGAATGGAAAGACATTATTTGCAAACTACCTCCTCAAATACCCAAATCAAACCCAATCAAACCCAAATTTTACCAAACGAGTATCGGGCTACATGAATATTGATATTGACTATTCAATATATGATGTGCTTTAAAATTGTTTATATCAAGGCATACTTATTCACAATTGCAATTATTTTTATATTCAACTTTATTTGTACTTAAATTTTTGTTTTTTTTTGTTCAATAAATTCACTGTGTCCACAGTAACCCCATATAATTTATTATTATATGAACAATAAACTAAATATTTCTAATGCACGATTAAAGTAAACATATTAAATGATAGACTTCGACAAGCCCCGGCCTCCCTAATATGTATTTTTTTTTCGACAAGTAATTGAAAGTTAAGTAATTGCAATATTTCGACAGTGTGGTATCGATTGGTGTTAGTTACTTAGTCGCGTTAGCATTTTTTGAAAATGGCATTTGAAAAGTCTGTGCAAAATTTCAATTGTCTCTCCATATATTTGTGTTTCTATATTTTTATCCATTTATAGTCCATATTTGTTCCAGTGCCTACGACACCTAAAATAGCCGAACTGAAAGACGTTTCACGAAATAAAACGGAAAAACGAAAACTACTCTGTAAAGTGAAAGGCTTTCCAATCCCCACAATCTCATGGAGGCGGAAAGGTGAAATCTTGCATCAGAATCACCACGTGCGAATCCAATACAGAAGGTAAGATTTAAGTACTGTAACCATAAACGGTCACGTTAAATGATATTCAAATGTAAATCTTATTGATTTCGACGTAACATATTAATCATATTTGGGCATGAAATGATAACTATTTATAGCGCGGTATAATGCTGTATATATTGCTCTATCTGAAGATGTATTTTTGTCCAACTCGCACAAAATTGGTGCTTTCCCATGCCTACGGAAAAAGCGGAAAGGAAAGTGCCTATTTCAAACCACCGTGCGCTTTTCGTTTTTTGTAAGCACTAGTGCGGGAAATAGACTTTCGCGCACGGCTACACGAGGTTTCCGCGCGCTTCAAGTAAGTATAAAATATCCCGCGTTCCTCCGCATGCATAGAGCTCCATTTTCTGCGATCTGGTCAAAAAATAGTGTGTGCGACACGTGCGGATGGCGATCGCGACTCGTGAGCCTCTTGCGCGAGCCGGTCGCTCTCAATCTAGAGGCCAAATTGCTTTTCCGGAGCAATCATATTTTGCGACTGCTCCGGAAAAGGCACAGTGACAAATCGCAGGACGCAGGCCCGGATGCTCCCTGCCCACTAGGCGCGCTGTGCTTTTATACGCGGTGGTTATATGGTTGCGCTGTTCCTTGGCAGGCAAGCGGCCTTGAATTTTGTATTAGGTCCAACTCGAAGCTCTGCATTGGAAATTGGAATTAGTATTTATTCTACTATGAACTCTTTTGTTTTATTAAGAGTAAATAAGGTAAAAATAAGTCTTTTACATAAATACCTAAGTACACAAATTCCAGTGTGCGATAAGACGAAACAAAGCAGCGACGGTCATGAACCAGACCAGACAAACATTGAAACCAAATGACCAATATACGTGGGACCATAGCGCGGGACCACCGACGCTTCACTCTGTAAATGAAATATGCAACTGCTCCGAGCAAGTCACAGGGCCAAAATCGTAGGTTGCTCTTTTATGATCCATCTCTAGCTCACTCGTCGCAATCGCCGGCTTTCCGCACTGGTTAGACAAATAACTATTAAATGACCTCCGAGTGTCATATGACTTACTCAATATATGAGTTACAGCAGCTGATCCCTATCTCAAGCAATCTAGTGCAGCTTCACAATAAATCATAGTGCAGCTTCACTATTTCAGTCCCCAGCTTGCTTGAGACGGAGTTTAGATGTATGTGTCTGCACGTAGGTACACAAAAACAAATCGTTATTTCAAGTTTATCAAGTCCCACATGTCCATAATATTGTATAAATGCTGCATTTATACACGTTTGATTTTAGGAATATTTAGGAACTTAAAAATTCCAAAAATATTGTAATACATACAATTTAAATACTTTTTCCTGTTTTGTTTTCCTAATTTGTAGAAAAATGAAAATAAGAATTGTGTGAAAACCTTCGGTATTGTTAAAAGCGGTTCTGGTTCTACGCCAAAAGACGATAATGACACGTTAGAGTCTGGAAACAGCTGCTCAATAGGTATACTCGTATATACGTGCAGGGGTATTTATTGTACATTGCGCGTGGTATGAATAATTTTAATGCGATATAATAAATAGACATTGAGCAAAAACAACTAATTATTTCAAAAACTTTTATAATATTTAGGCTTCATATGCTTCGCTGTGTATATAAAAATTTTCAAAAACAAAAATGTTTATCGATTAAATCGATCTGTAAATTTTAATACATAGAATTTTAATACTTCGTTTTCCTTGTTTATAGAAAAATGATAATATGGACTAAACCTTCAGTACTGTCAAAAGCACTACAGTGTGTACTTCAATTGAAAAAAAAAATACTTCCATAGCTTTATTAGTTTTAAAGATTCTTAGAGAAACAAAAAAAACAAATTTTGTTTAAATTCAGTATTCTCACTTATTTTGTGGAATATTCTGACATTGATAATATTAAAACATATGTACCCTCGTATACTAACCCTTGTATATAATTCCACAGAAATAACTTAAAATAACTTCACTAATACATTTTTTGTTTTTGTTTTTGCAAACCAGTGATGGCACTGAAGGGTAAGTTAAGAGTTTAAAACTGATTTTGAAACTCTTAGTGTAAGAGGTAACTGTACTAAAAACTGCAAATAACTGCTTGGTTAACAGGCCGCTTATTTGTATATATACGCTTCATAATTTCATTGGTAATTTATAATAGAATTCATACTAAAATATTAACTGAATTCAGTACAGAAATAATTATGCACAATCATCAGCTACAATCATTACTGCACCTTTTCATCCAAGAAATATTACACATTGTCTTTGATAATGCTGACCATAAATTAGGTATCATGCGGAATATAATTTGAAATACAATAAACAAATCATCCGACCCTCCACTATACTTGCGTTAAGTGGATTTTGTTGGGAAAATTTTCGTTTTAAGTACAGCACATCCATGAAGTGTAGAGTCAAGCACAGGACCGTATTTTTTTGATAATTTTCCCTTTCTATTAAAAATAGTTGGCAGGGGTTTATGGTCCGTATATAATATGAATTTTAGCATATAATATACAGATTTCAAAAAAAAATGGTACACCAAAAATTATGGAGCAATCCTCTTTGTATGTCCGAACTCTCGTGGCTGCCCAGCCCTCTTGGTACTATGTTCTCGCATTGTCGGTTGCTTGGATAATGCTATTTTAACCATTTACTTCGGTTAGATTTGAATTTGAAGCATCTTCTTCAAATAGACATTTCATAATTTTTTGATCATTTATACCCACAACAAAAACATCTCGCATCACCGTACCTAACTCTGCCCCAAACTTTTGGGAAGCCAAACTTTTTATTTTAGCTTCCCAATCGGAGACATTTT
>CAXKVY010009209.1:0-48776 GCA_964058915.1 Tetropium fuscum | reverse complement strand
GATCGCTACACAAAATAGTACTGTTCCCAACTGGTTACATAAATAATTATTCTACGTCCCAAAAACGCAAAAACCAAAAGATATTTAATTTAGGTGGCGTTAATGTCATGACATTAGGTGACATGTTATGATCTTTATGTCAAAACACTGATATAAATGATAAAAACTATATTTGGTGTCGTGACCGGGAAGTGGGAGAGATTTCAAAGTAAAAATTTAATAATAATGACCATGTCCATGTCAGTACATATAAAGCCTACAAATTTTTAAATCCAAACGTTATTTGGTACTTTCTTAAGATTTACAATTTTACAATAATAATCTTCAATTATTGATAAATTGTAAATGGGACCAATAGCACCGCATTTCCCCGCTAATGCGCTGTCGTAAAATTTAGCAGCGATAAATTAACTCCTATATATAAAAAAATCCGCGTGCAGCACAGTACACGTGATAAAAGTGAATACTTCTTTACCGATTAGTTGAGAAGTGAGATTTGGATTCGAAACCCCAGTCCATTTAAATCCAGCAGGATATGCATAAGTAATATTGTATTCTGTTTAATTCCGGTTCTGTCACGATCGTTTATAAATTATATCAAAATTGCTTTCCGCTTTAGAACACTTGTGGGGGATCGTTGCCCAAGTCAAAGCTGCATTCGCTATCTCTGTTTCTCATTATATCAAAATTGCTTTCCGCTTTAGAACACTTGTGGGGGGATCGTTGCCCAAGTCAAAGCTGCATCGATATCTCTGTTTCTCTCTCTCCATCATATCTGTCATATGCTTTATCTCACTTGTGAGACGAAAATGTTATAAAATGTGTCGTGACGCGACCTTGAAAAATCACTCTCATGCGGCTAAACACTTCTTTAACCGCATTTATCCACTTCAAAAATTTTCACTGAATACAATATTCAATTTGATCCTTTTACCGACATAACTTTTAAAAGAAGCAGTGAAGCAAGAAACAGTAAATGTAAGGAATTATATAACTAAATAAATAAATAAAAATGTGTGAAAACTAGAGAAAAGAATATTGTAATCAGTATACCAAGCCAAAAAATTTATAACAACCGTGTTTTTAATAACTATTATTCCTTCAGATAATAAATAAAGATAATTATTGTTGTTGTTCGTTCAAATTATTCAAAATTATTTCGTTACAAAGAGAAATTTATCCGGAAAAAAAACTTTTCGTGGTTTTACTGTTGATAAAACGACGTCCAACTTTAAATATATTAAATTTATATGTCGAATTTAATCGAATAAGCTGTATTTGAATCTCAATATTTTAGAATTAAAATCCCATGCTCTTCAGATTTATTTTAACTGTGGCTATTTGGTATACATTTAAAAAAACTGAAATTTTACCTTCAAAAATCATTAATGACAATGTCAGACAATAATTTATAACTTTATGCAGAAGGGTACTGCGTTGTAATACAGTTAATACAAAATAAAATGCAAACATTCATTTTAATTCGAGAGATAATCTACCATATAGAATTTGGAGGTCTTGCGATATGACATTTATTTAAAGCCCGCCCTTAATGGTATGTAATATAGCATTTTCTCATGATGCTCCTGTCAACGTAGATACTATAAATAAAATATCCTTGCTCCCAACTGCACTTTGAAACCACACATCTGTGCCAGGTCATGTGACCTTCGAAATACGAAAATACTAAATCTATTTGGACATTTGGCTTTTATATTTGACATTGCTATAGATTTTATCGTATCTTTAGCAATTAAATATTAAATAAAAAAAAGGTAAAAAAAACTTTTAACAAACCGTTTTATTTTAAATCATCAGTTGTACCAAAAACCACAAAATAATTAGCACACAAACCTGGACCTTTCTGAGATTCTGACGTTTGGTAAGATTGAAAAACCTGGGGGCGCATTTGAAATATGGTTTTTATGCGCCCCACGTTTTAATTTCTTATTTCCAAATGTCAGAATCTCAGGGAGGTCCAGGTTTGTGTCCTAATTATTTTGGAGTTTTTAGTACAACTGATGATTTAAAATAAAACCGTTTAAGTTAACAGTTTTTTTCCCTATTTTATTTAACATTTAATTGCGTCCCAGATTTTCCGAGAGGGTGGTATAACGAAACCAAGGGTTGGTCAAACGTTTTTGAGAGGTGGTCAAACGATCCTTAATGTTTCAACTCCAAAAACACATCCCCTTATTTTAGCGACGTGTCAAGTTAGAACCAATAGTTTTTTTTTAAATGGTTTTCTTTCTAGGGGTGGTCTCACGAAACTGAGGGGTGATCTTTCCTAGCCTTACAATGCTCTATACTGGGGAAAATATAAGATGTCATTGCCATAAACACTTACTTAGCCCCAGCGAAAAATTTGTTTTTTAAACGTTTAATTGCACCTCAAATTTTCCCATAGCGTGGTCTCACAAAATTAAGGGCTGGGAGAATGCTTCTGGGGTTGGTCTAACGATTCGGAATGTCACCAACTGCTTAAAACTGACTCCTTTAATTTTAGAGCCACGTAAACTCATCCTTGAACATTGTTTCCAGAAAATCGTTTTTGCTCAATAACTTTTCTTCTAAGGGTGGTCAAACGAAAATAATTGGTGGTCTTATGATGGTCAAACATGGTCTAATGATGCTCAAACGGCTATGCTATGAATAATTCGTTTTTTCAAAATGTTTAACTTAAAAAATTTATTTAGAATTAGCAATTTTCACGTACCTTAAATTTTCTACAGTTTCTAGTTGTTAGGTATTTTACAATTACTACCACAAACAACTGCGCTGCAACAAATCTGTATATAAAACGACCTTAAAATTATTTTCTAAACGCTAAATTCTTTTTGGCGAAAGTTGGCATCATAAAACAGTAAAACATGATTTTAAATATTTTATAAAACAATATTTTCTTGAAATATAATAAGTATTACAAGTCCGATAAACCAGAGCAATCCCCGAGGGGAAATTCAGGTACAATCCATACCGCACAACTCTGTGTCAAACACAGAGACACAGAAGAGAGAGCTCTCTCTTCTGTGACAGACATTAAAATGTCGCTGGTTAAACATGAAGGCGGACCGCTAGATTTTTTGTCGATGATATGACTAAAGGAATGGCCTTGAATGTTAATTCAGGATTCCCGCCAAGTAATAAGCGACAACGAGATGGGTTCATATGCAATGACTCAAATTGGACTCCAAAATACTATCTTTAATAATTATTATCTACAAAACCGATTAAGAATGCAAATCTGATTTAAATTAATTGCATTATTTTATATTTCTATAATCTTATTTTAGAGCATCATCAGCATCTGTTTCAAAATTCCAGACCCTTTATAATAATTAAGGTATTTACAGGCTTCTATTTAAAGAACTACTCTCTTGGTTATTTGCCTCGCTGGACATGTGTAGAACAACCAACTTTTATATACAAATAAACAAATATCTGTATAAAAAATAAAAACACAACAAACTTGAGAGACGCAGATGACAGACGTTTTTGTTTTACTCAAAAAGCTTACTGCCGTTGACATTTTTTTTGTACTAACCTGGTTCTGGCGAAATCAAGTGGGTATACGAAGCAAAGAGAAGTAGCTCCAGCGGCACCACCGGAGGCCAAGTTTCCTAAGAAGTACCGCCAGAATTGCGTCTTCTTGTCGACTCCGCTCAAGAACACTTGCTTGTATTTGTCTTTGAAAGCGAAGTTGAGAGCCTGTGTAGGAAAGTAACGGATGACGTTTGCGGTGTTACCACGCCAGTATGCCAAGACACCCTGTTCTTTTGGGATACGGATGAAGCAATCGACCATACCTGAAACAACACAAAATTAGGAATAATTAAAAATACGTTCCAGTAATAATTGTATAGTTCTAGGAATGTTTCTTTGCTTTTTGTTTTGTAATATCTGTAAAAAAATAATTTTTGTATCACCAACTATGTTTTTGTTTGCCTTATAGTGCCTTATAGGTACTCATCACATGTGGTTATTATTATTATTATTTATTGACCCAAGTAAGCAAATCTTACTTTTCAATCTAAGTACATGAAAAACTGATTTTTTTGTTATTTAGGTGGTATGCATCTTTGGTACTATGGAAGCCTGTAGAAGGAATGAGCTGCACAAGTTAAAAGTAAAAGATGTAAATGATTTTGAATCAACTTCTTTAGTTACAATTAGGGGATGGTGTTGTACCACGTCGTATGCAAAACCTTTTTCTAATAATTTAATTTCTTCTTTACTAATTATTATTCTATTCTGATCTGATATCTACTCGTATATAATCTGATCAGAATATATACTCTGTATATATTCTGATCCGATATCTACCCTTGCATTTGGCTGCATACGTAAGAGGGATGCGCTATAGATCTGATCCAAACTGCATAAAGATAATAGGCGTCGCCCGCCGCCGGCCGGCGAAGTGGTCGACAACCTCAGAGGTCATGGCAGTGTACGGGTGGAAACGTAGACAGCCTGTAGAGGAGGGGGTCGGCTGGAATTTCACATTTTGCATTACTTATTTTTGATCGGTTGCACGCGTATTTTGATTCGAATTTAAAACCTAACATTTATGACTTGCTATGAGTTTAGAGGAGCAGCTTTCAATTAAAAAATGTTTCTTAACGGTACCTATGGATGGCCAATCTCAAACGAGAGAAACGTATCCATCTAGGGCGTCATCAGAGAGGGAGCTGTCCCCTCCCCCCTTAGAGCCTAGCGCTCTGCACAAATTTACCGTCGTTTCTAGCGTCGCGTCGATTAATATAATATATTTAATCCAATTTATTTATGCACTCAGTAATTTGTGAATAAATATTATTTTTATTTCAAATAAGTTAAATGGAATAAAAGTAAATATGGTATGAAATGGGCATTACAATTTTTAATTGTTTTTATCGAGCCTTTAATTAATAACGCTAAATAAATGTCGTAGGTACATGACTATATTTTTGTAAATATGAAAGATGCTCTGCTGGAAAGTCGATCTAGGCGAGCGCTGAGGGAAAAAGATATTTTTCGGGAATGATTGATATTTAGTGCAAATTTTTACAGCAGTATTTATCTAGCCTTTAATTAATGACGTGAAAGAAATGTCTTTCCCGAAGTGTATACTTTGCTTTGCTCGAGCTATTTTATTGTCAGTGAAGTCGTCTAACTTCTAATTGAGGCAACCAGCCAACTGAGAGCTGCAGACGCAACGTCAAACGTCACTAGTATTGATATTGATGAATCAGCAGCGCATAGGCAACGAACATACACTTGCGACCTGCATCGAAAAGTCGATTATGCAGCAAGGAAGGAATGCAATAATTGTATTACTAGCTGCTTCGTATCTGCACTAAATCATCAGTTCAATGTTTCTCCTTTGTTGGCTATTTGACAATGGAGGAAAATAACTCAGATATTTACCTCAACCCTTACTCATACTGGGGACTTACAAAACTGCCCTTAGTATTGAGCGATATCCTAAGATGAGATTTTGTGGTTAAACCCGGATATTTTGTGTGTCGTTATTTGATTCATAGAAGAAACTAAAGCAATTTTATATGCAAATTTAGATATGTTGATATAAGTACAAAACTAAATAATAAAAAAATTAGTAAACCTATTAAAATGTAATATTTTAAAATGGTTGCAAATAACAACCAGTAAATTTGTATATACAGTGACTACCTATGTGAAATGACAGTAGAATCTGTTATTTTATCGTGTCGTTCTATTTCAAGCTGTAAAATCACAATTATTGATTAAGTGGCGTTCTTTATCTCAGCTGAGCGTCAAACAGAAAGATGCTATTTTGTCTACCTCGTAAAGTAATCGTCTAAAGTGTCGTCCAAATTGTTAGTAGACAAAATAATGTAATTTGAATACTAACAGCCACCTGAAGTTACCTTAGACATAATACGACTTCACTTCGCGACTTAATTATATATTTTTTTACTATAATAAATATACAGGCTGATCCAAAAGTGCGAACCATTGCTAACTATGTTAACAAAATTGATTAAATTAACAAACTAGCGGCATTTTTAATGCTGATTAAGATGAAACAGTTGAGGATCGCGTTTTTGAGTTCTTGGGCAAAATGTTTTTTTTTAATTGAAATACCCTGTATATTATTTTTTTTGATAGAACTTGAGCTTTAGGATATAAAAGGTCATATTGATGTTTTTTCACAGTGAAAAATAACGAACTTATGAGGCTAATTTATTAGAGATGTTATTACAAGGGCAAACTATAAATATCTGCCGTGAAGATAAAGTTGGCTACCATGTCCATCAAAAAATTTAACTTAAATAGATCTTTCGATTTGAGTGACAATAAGCAACAATTGCAGAACACTCAGGAGGCTATGGAAACAAAAAAATTATAATTTCTGTCGCATATGCTTAGTTTTTATGTCACTTGTCAATAATTGTGCTAGTTCTGTGAATAACGAGAAATTCCTTTCCGAAAAATGTGATATGTTAGAAGCCTATTTTATTTTGTAACTCAAAAATGATCTTTGGGGACAGGCAGAATAATACACTGGTATAGGTATTAATTATAGCGAGACAAAATGCAAATAATTTTCGAAATATATTATGGAGCAACGAGTCGAACTTTTTAAATTTGGGAATGTATAGTAATAGAAATAACAATCATTACTGGTCAAGAGAAAACCCCTTGCAAGTTCGTCCAAGAGGACATCAAGTTGGTTTCAGTTTCAATGTTTGGTGTGGTTTAACTACCTCAAGAATTATTGACTGGTGGAAAAGATGCGTAGAGGTTATAAGTCAAATTCTGGACACATTCTTAGATAAACTTGATCTTGTGAGGCGGAATTCATATTTTCAGCAGGACGGAGAACCTGCTCGTAATTACGCAAGGACATATCAACTTGATGGATAAGAGCAAATGACCGCGTTCAATGGCCTCCACGATCACCTGATCTAAACAAACTTATTTTTTTTCTTGCGGGGTTACTAATCTTATTTACAAACAAACGTATGATAATATTGAGGCCGTAAAAATGCAGTTAGGCACATGATGTACCAGATGGATGGCATAATTATATTGGAAACAATGGAAACAGTTCAAGCCGTTCAGAAACGAGTACAGAAATGTATTGAAGAACGAGGTAATTTTTGAGCATCTTCTAAAAAATGTTTAATTGGACAATTAAAATTTTATGGATAAAATAAAGTTCATCATTTGTTATATACCACGTATTAAACGACTTTTTTCTACATTCATGCAAAAAAAACAAACTTTTATTGAACTATATTTAGTGCAAAAACTCGTTCTTTATTGCACTAGTGCAATAACAAATTTTATTGCACTCATCTGTCATTCTACAAGAGTGAGTTTCTAGTGTTAAACATGACAAACATAAACATAAATTTTGCCCATTAGTAAATGTCACCTAATCAAAACATATTTTGGATTTTGCATAAACGTAGAAAATATCATATGCAACTCGTACAAAAAGTGTTTATTGCACTCGACTTTTTTTTCTAATTTTAGGAACACCTTTATACCAAATAACATGAACACCAAATACCACCTATTATGTTATAAACCTCGTTCTACCAGAACAAGTATAATATACAGGGTATTCTACTTAAAAAGTATTTTGCTGAAACATTTTGTTTTATGACAATCTAGTACCCTAATTTTATAGAAAAGTATTCATATTGTATGTACCTATTTAAAATAAGTTCTTTGGGTAGGAGGTATTATATAGTATTGACCACCACACATCAATAACTCTAAATCATGAACCAAATACTTTTTAAATCAGTATTAATTTTAATAATGTAAATTATAATAGCTGGAAAATCATCATTTGTATAATTTGAATAAGGTTAAATACGATTGTTAAATTAAAATAGAAAATTTTTAAAAGCGTAGGTAGGTAGGTATATTTAATATAATGTGTATCATCATAATACAATCTCGTAATAATTAATAAATGAACGATCGTAAGTCTAGTTTTAATTATAATATAATTTTGATACATCTGTAGGCAGCTAATTATCTAAAAATCCAAAAGTTAAAATAAACGTGTAATCAAATACTATTCATACTACAAATATTTGTAACAAGTTTAGTGATAAAGATATTAATTGTGAAACAAAGTAGTAAAGGTCAAATTAGTATATATCAATCAGCACTCCTACCTACAAGATTAGATACAAATAAATAGCCTATGATACTTATACCTAGATGCCCAGGTAAATGCAAAAAAATAAAATAGTGTCTATACCGTAACTATAAATAATTTTTTATATAAATTGCAGGGGGTTGATAAAAATCATGATTTTTTTCTAAAAAATCAAAAATCGATGATTTTTTAAAAATCAAGATTCTTTTGGTAAATATAATTTTGGCTAGTTTTTATTAATATATACCTATTTTCTAACAATTCTAACTGTTTATATCTTGTTTCGTCAAGCAAACAAATATTTTCAGGCATATAGAAATACTACAGTTACGAAGCAAAACTCGAGTTATCTTTTTTATATTCAGATGTTTTGTTTTATTTTTATTTTTGTAAAAAGCAGCTAAGCAGCTAAACCCCTTTTAAATTATTGTGATAAATAATAAATATATGACAATATGATCACAAAAATGCTTCTAGGTTTTTTAAAAAATTGTCCAGAATTTATTTTAAAAAATCGTATCTCAAAATAGGTATCCCAAAATTTATACAATCAAGTTTTTCCTCGTCGGTATAGAATAAAATTAAAATTAGGGACTTCCCATTACGTTGATGTTTCGCCTTATTTTAAAAGCTTCTTCAGGACTACAAAAGATACCAATTATAATAATATGTCTATAAATAAACAAGTTAAACAACATTTTAAGATCGTCTATAGGAGTAACATACAATGTGTAAGTATAAATAGTATAAACCATTTAAAAACTTTTTAAAACATCTCTCACAAGGTAAGTGGTCACGTGTTAATTAATAATTATAATATATAATTTAATTCTAAAAAAAGTTACTGTGATAATAGCTTAATGTATTTAAAGTTTTTTGACACAGATGTTTAAAAAAATGTTTATACTTACACAATTTGTGTGTTATTCCTATAGATGATCTTAAGATGTTGTTTAAATTATTTATTTATAGACACATTATAATAACATGTTATCTTTTGTAGTCCTGAAGAAGCTTTTAAAATAAAGCGGCACGTCAACGTAGTGGGAAATCCCTAATTTTATTTTATCCTATACCAACGAGGAAAAATTTGATTATAAATAATATTAAGAATTTAAAATGACATTATTAAGAATTTAAAATGACATTTTAAGGTGCACCATACCATCACAAGTACTTGAAAATGCATTATGAATGCACGTGGTTCAAAAATCTTGAACATAAGTAGGTATGTATTGCCCCATAATTTTTTTAATGTCCTCATTTTCTCGTTTATCATAACTTTATACTTTCATAATAGTATAAAGAACGAAAATGTTCAGTAGTGAAATATTTCTTTAACAACTTTTCAAATTACTCATTTATAAAAACTGTCATTCATGTTATGTGTACTTAAGTATTCCACTTTCTCTTACAATAAGCATGTGAAATGTTGCAATATTTTTATTATTATACCTACAATAAAATTGTAAGGCCCTAAAGCATTGTATATCTAGGTACTATCTACGTAATACAATAAAGAGGTAACGTTAAGAATAATAGAAGTGCTAAAAAATAATTGCGTTAGTTAACACTATCCGTATAGTTTTAAGATACCTACATGTCGGTATAATTTTTTACAATGTTAATAATAGTATGTACCTAGATCCTAAAAATGCATTAAATTTGTGCTGTTCTGTGCAAAAATGACAACGCTACGTCCGTCACGGGGTTATTCTGATTGACTTTAGAAGAAGAAGAGCTGGTGTTGAACTTAACCTCAACAATAAATCCAAAATTAAGCTTTCAAATTCATTATCTAGTGCAAAGTGCAAGAATATTGAAATTTATCTAGCTGCTCTGTGTTGGAGACGGTAGACAAAATAATGTAAGTACCTAGATACCCTAGTGACCAATATAATATGTATTTAGACGTAGGTAAGATACCTATAAGTGCAAACTTAAAAAACCTTTTAAATAATAATAACCACAAACATGTCTAATAAAAAAATTTTTCGCGAAAAAATATTTTGAGTAACAAAATTATGAATGTTGAATCATTATTACCTAGAATGTTATAGCTACTGTAGGTACATTACATAGCAGGTGGCAAAGAGCAGCTGCCTCCAGAAACCGAAGCTCTGATCATAATCCGTACCTATCTATAATAATTAACTACTTAGGTACCTAAGTCTATTTTACGAGTAGGTACTTATATTGTGAGTCCGAGTATATAATACGGATACCTACCTACTTATCATCGATAAGTATTCCTTTCCAGTGTATTAATAATTAAAACTCCTTTAATTAAGTATATAAAATTCAGAATACCTAATTGATGTAGGTAGGAAAGATTAATCCATATAGAAAAATACAGAACAATGATTTTATTGTTATATAACGTTGATATGCCACTATTTTTTGATATCGGCGTTTATCGGGTTACGTAATACAGGTCCAGGTAAAATGAAAGGTCAACGTACATTTTATCCTGTACCTACCGTACCGTAAAACGTGGTACGTTTCTGCTACGTAAGTATTTTACAAATAATAATTTATTTTAAACATTGAAAAAGAAGCGCGTGGATTTAGCAGATGCGGCTTATCCACTCCACACTAGTAGCATCCAATTCCAATATTAACATTAACAACCAAATAACTTTAAAATGTACCTTTTATATAACGTGCACGTGGCATGGAGCCACTAGCGCGTCGCGTCGTTGGCAGTGTTGGCACAGAGGCCCAGTTCAATATCGATCCGATTTTCAGTGGCAAGTGGCAAACAGGTCGCGCCTATGAACTACTTTTTCCAAGAATAAAAAGATTTAAATGCATTTTTATATCTGTATTATTTGGCCTTCCACTTTGGCAAATAATGGCAACGGTGGCAAGCTTAACAAAGGAGGCGAATTGAATGAGAATGGCCTTGAAACCGTATTTAAGTTACAAACGGCAACGTCACCAGTTACCACTAGACGCAATTATTTAATTTATAAGTGATTAGATAAGAATAATTTTTAATTGTATTATCATTACACGTATATCTAAATTTAAGAGATAAGAATACGACTGAAAGGAATTTGTTCTGAATATAAAAACTCGTTATGTAACAGGCTGTTACCGGCGACTTTTGCAAACGGGATCAAAATTTTAAGTCCTTATTGGGATACAAACTGAACGGGTTTGATCAATGTTAGCACAATATGAGTTAGAATATAGCATATTTTCAAAAGTTCTTACCCTTGTAACGCTGATCCTCGGCGATTTGCTTAGAGATGTGTTGGACTTGCAGAAGTAGTTTTACACGTTCGATGGGCGCTACACAAGTTTTTGAGATAGCAGCAGATATACCTCCAGCGAGGAAATCTTTCATAAAAGCAACGGGATCGGCGAGAGACATGTTGAATTAGGGTATTCGTAGAGTACTTGGTTTAAAGTTGTGAACGGATCGCGCACAGAACTGCAAGTGACTCGAATTCGAGGGAGCGGCGGTGCTGACTACCTCGCGCCGGTCATGTGCCTTCCCAGGCGCTTCCATCCAAGAATAGTGACCTACGTCACAGAACCTCTAAATTCTGATTCTCTGTACTTTCAAGTACCATCATGGTGAACCTAATCTGAACCGTGAATGATTGTTTTTTTTTATAATCATCGCTATTTTGTATAAGTGCCAATCGGCATTCATGTATCAGTGTATCACGTATTTATAGTAAGTAGGTCTAATAGGCATAAATATCCACAAAGGTCTAGGTGGTGGCCGGTATACGTACATATTAGAATAGTCCATATCTGCATGGCCGTAGGTAAGAATGGGGTTTAGGGGGTTCAAACCCTCCCCATGGGACAAAAATCTAACTAATTGGTATGCTTAGAGATAGAGAGAGTACCGCATAGTTGCGGCCGTCCGCCATTTTTACTCCATCCCATACTCGCGGCAAAGCTTAAAAGTATTACTCTACAGTATTTTTACTATTTGAAAATATCTTTCTCTTTGAGCCATTGTTTCAAAATAGTATTTATCTGAGCCTATTTCTACAAGTTATTATGGATTATTGGACTATTATGGAGTAAATATGGCCGCAGCGTTGGCATTTGTCAGTTAAAACGAATGCTCTGCCTATCCAATTCAATTCAAAGTATTTATTTATGAATATGAAACACGAGAAATGTCGTCCAAGGACAATACCAATCCCGGGACCAGCCAGATATCCACACGCATATATATCCACTGCTCTGGTTACAACTAAACAGAAAATGACATAAACGTCAATTCACATGTCACGGTCAGGAAAATTCCCTCACACCCATAGTTGCGGCCGTCCGCCATTTTTACTCCATCCCATACTCGCGGCAAAGCTTAAAAGTATTACTCTACAGTATTTTTACTATTTGAAAATATCTTTCTCTTTGAGCCATTGTTTCAAAATAGTATTTATCTGAGCCTATTTCTACAAGTTATTATGGATTATTGGACTATTATGGAGTAAATATGGCCGCAGCGTTGGCATTTGTCAGTTAAAACGAATGCTCTGCCTATCCAATTCAATTCAAAGTATTTATTTATGAATATGAAACATGAGAAATGTCGTCCAAGGACAATACCAATCCCGGGACCAGCCAGATATCCACACGCATATATATCCACTGCTCTGGTTACAACTAAACAGAAAATGACATAAACGTCAATTCACATGTCACGGTCAGGAAAATTCCCTCACACCCATAGTTGCGGCCGTCCGCCATTTTTACTCCATCCCATACTCGCGGCAAAGCTTAAAAGTATTACTCTACAGTATTTTTACTATTTGAAAATATCTTTCTCTTTGAGCCATTGTTTCAAAATAGTATTTATCTGAGCCTATTTCTACAAGTTATTATGGATTATTGGACTATTATGGAGTAAATATGGCCGCAGCGTTGGCATTTGTCAGTTAAAACGAATGCTCTGCCTATCCAATTCAATTCAAAGTATTTATTTATGAATATGAAACATGAGAAATGTCGTCCAAGGACAATACCAATCCCGGGACCAGCCAGATATCCACACGCATATATATCCACTGCTCTGGTTACAACTAAACAGAAAATGACATAAACGTCAATTCACATGTCACGGTCAGGAAAATTCCCTCACACCCATAGTTGCGGCCGTCCGCCATTTTTACTCCATCCCATACTCGCGGCAAAGCTTAAAAGTATTACTCTACAGTATTATTACTATTTGAAAATATCTTTCTCTTTGAGCCATTGTTTCAAAATAGTATTTATCTGAGCCTATTTCTACAAGTTATTATGGATTATTGGACTATTATGGAGTAAATATGGCCGCAGCGTTGGCATTTGTCAGTTAAAACGAATGCTCTGCCTATCCAATTCAATTCAAAGTATTTATTTATGAATATGAAACAAGAGAAATGTCGTCCAAGGACACTACCAATCCCGGGACCAGCCAGATATCCACACGCATATATATCCACTGCTCTGGTTACAACTAAACAGAAAATGACATAAACGTCAATTCACATGTCACGGTCAGGAAAATTCCCTCACACCCATAGTTGCGGCCGTCCGCCATTTTTACTCCATCCCATACTCGCGGCAAAGCTTAAAAGTATTACTCTACAGTATTATTACTATTTGAAAATATCTTTCTCTTTGAGCCATTGTTTCAAAATAGTATTTATCTGAGCCTATTTCTACAAGTTATTATGGATTATTGGACTATTATGGAGTAAATATGGCCGCAGCGTTGGCATTTGTCAGTTAAAACGAATGCTCTGCCTATCCAATTCAATTCAAAGTATTTATTTATGAATATGAAACAAGAGAAATGTCGTCCAAGGACACTACCAATCCCGGGACCAGCCAGATATCCACACGCATATATATCCACTGCTCTGGTTACAACTAAACAGAAAATGACATAAACGTCAATTCACATGTCACGGTCAGGAAAATTCCCTCACACCCATAGTTGCGGCCGTCCGCCATTTTTACTCCATCCCATACTCGCGGCAAAGCTTAAAAGTATTACTCTACAGTATTATTACTATTTGAAAATATCTTTCTCTTTGAGCCATTGTTTCAAAATAGTATTTATCTGAGCCTATTTCTACAAGTTATTATGGATTATTGGACTATTATGGAATAAATATGGCCGCAGCGTTGGCATTTGTCAGTTAAAACGAATGCTCTGCCTATCCAATTCAATTCAAAGTATTTATTTATGAATATGAAACAAGAGAAATGTCGTCCAAGGACACTACCAATACCGGGACCAGCCAGATATCCACACGCATATATATCCACTGCTCTGGTTACAACTAAACAGAAAATGACATAAACGTCAATTCACATGTCACGGTCAGGAAAATTCCCTCACACCCATAAATGTACCAGTAAATGTAAGAAAATTTTTGTGTTGACTTTATTTACATGACAAAATTCATGACATTTTGTTTTTTGTTATATTTAAGAGCGTTCTATATTGTAGGGGACCATTTTGACATTGGTAAATTCAGTTAATTTCGAATATTGCCATTCTTGTCGCGCAATGCTACTCTTTTAAATAAATAATCGTAAATTTCAAACAGTTGTGTATTCATTTATAACCGGGCGATACCATGTTATTCAACAGAACAACGTTATCCCACACGAAAAATAAGCGTAAACTGCGTATTTCCATGTTAAAATCCAAAATTGTAGGTTATACGTTCGATTGAGCGTAAAATACGCTGCACTATCTACTGACTGACGCAGCTGAACGACCTCGTTGCCGCACTGTTACGCCCTGCTTTAAACAACGATTTATTCACGAAAAATTGCTCGACTCACTATGAAAAAAATATACTATATAGCTTAAGCTTAAAAACTATAGCTTAAGCTTTCTACATATTACCAGCCAAGTTAATTAGAACAGCTTCTAAGCGTTAAAAAGTGAATGTCTCGTATCTCGGCTTGTATTGGTCCTACAGTAAACATTACCAATTTTGCAACACGTCTCTATGTTGAAATTCTTTAGTAGGACGCATTTTGTTTATGCGTCCTACGCCTACGTTCTACGTTTTAAGCATTCTAATGGTTATGTAATACTCCCAATTTGAACGAATTCAGAAAATTTTTTCCTAAATTTTATCGTATTTATATTTTTTCGCATTTTTTAACTTTGACACTAAATATGGTACCGAAAAAATTTTTGCTATGTTTTTAAATGCTCAATCCTTACGTAAAATCACCCGCTGAACAACTTTTGTTTGAAAATTTTTTCTCTAAAATTATTACTTTTTCCATTATTGAGAGAAAAGTGAAAAAAGTGCCGTTTACAAAATTATTTTGCAATGGGTGAGATACGCGTCAGGGAAGAAAAAGTAAAGTATGTAAATGCCATGTAAATGAAACCTTCATAAAGCAAAGTCAAATATTATTATAATACGTAGCAATTTTAGCGCAAATAGCTGTTAAGTATCGGATAAATAAAATTGTCTAAAAATCAAATACCAAAATCATCAAAACCACCTAAACCATATTTTAGTATGACTTCATTTCCTAGAATCTCTAGAAAACGACTGATTCAGATAATATAATCACTCGTCACAGATAGTTGGAAAATTGTCAAGGACACTGCGATGCAATTTATTTAAAACGTGTGAATAACTGATAAGTAATAAGTTCAATGATATTATTTTTTCGTGCCATACTTAGTTGCTTGTTTTTTCTTCGTTTTATCAGTGTTGTTAATTTTCCTTTTAGGTTATTCGCTAGATAATAATATACAGTTCATTCCCATGAGATCCTCCATCGTATTGGATTGCCGATTGCCGCGTAGTGTATGTTTATGACGTAGCTAGGTGACCTTATAGTTTCTACTGTTTTAGTGCACGGTCAGCTTTGTTTTGAATGTTTTGCAAGCTATCTCTATTATGACCGTGCTATCCTATCCTTTCTAGTATAAAAATCCCTGAGCACAGGCACACATATCATCAACGTGGGAAATAATTTATCGGTATTCCATATCACGTGCCTTAAAGGTACTAATAATGATATATGATATACCTTCATATATCATTGGTACTAGCACATGGTATCTGTGGTATCACGGTGCATACCTACATTGTTACCATTTGATCCGAGTACAATCTAGCAGCGTTTGCGTGAGCATCAGAAATTTGCCTAAGCTAGCTCACAGCTTAATTAAAGAATAGAAATGAAGTAGTAAATTTGTACGGTGGGTATAGAAACCACTATAATTATCCGTTGACGCCACTGACATTTACGCAATCATGTCAGATGGTTCCCGGTATCTAAATTACCCTCAGAATCCAACTGCAATTGGCGAAAACAAAAGGAACACAGTATACTAATATCATCTACTTTTATTTTAAAATTGCATAGCGCAAATCCCCCAAAACATATACCCCCAAAACATATACCCCAAAATATGGCGTTATACACACGAACGCATCACATTTGTAAAATATCTAACCTAGTGTAGGCTCAGATGTGATCACATGCGATGTCACACGAAACAAAGCAACGGACGTATTCAGGTACACATTATGGGTATATCAGATAAAAATTAAATGTAGCCAAGGGCTCATAATAAATAAACATGGCTCACATCAACAACACAACAAACTACCTTATAAAAGGTGCGGTTCCTATTATACTTAAAGTAATGCCGTTTATAATGCCGTAATATTGTTTATATACTATTAATTCCGATAGACCCGTTATAAAAAATATCAGAAACCGTTAAGGTCATGAAAATGTTGATCTGAATTGTCTTTCAAAAGAATACTCTCAACGGCAAACAAACTGTGCTATGATGGTTTCAAGTCACAAGTTCTGATTTATGATTCATTCTGACTTCCCACGCCCTTTCTCTCTGCGGTGTTGCCACATGCCACATTGATCCTTACAGCGTATACCTATCACACACACTGATTCTTATTCAGGATTGGCTGCGACAGCAATAAAAGATCGAAGTTCTATGGTATATACCACTGCACCACATACATTTATTTCTTGATATATAAATATTCATCTATTGTTGATGTTTTGTGTCACAGACAACAGTTAATACAAAGATGAAACATTTATTAATTAAACTCAATAGATGAAACATTTATTAATTAAAGTCAATATTAGAATTACTAATTCTAATTGGGATTAATATTTTAGCATAACCATGGGCGCCGTTACATATGGGCAAGGTAGGACGGCGGCCCCTCTGGATTTTGGACTCCTTGGGTATTATTTATTTTTACCATTGTTTCACAGTGTAATTTCATATTACATTGTTATCCGTAATAACAAATAACAATAGACGGTGAGTTAGGATAGAGAGTTTTCGGACGGAGGATATCTCAAAAATGGTAAATGACGAATGTAACTTTTTCCGCAGCATTAAAACTTGTTTATATCCTTTTTTTAATTATGCCACCTACGTTCAACGCTCTTTAGCACTCTTTAGCGCTCTAAGGGCCAGTATTATAATCATGCGAATCAACCTCCGGTTAGCTATAACGATGGGTTGAATATCAACCGGCGCGGCGGCTCAAACAAATTCTGTATTATAAAACCATGTTCTGGTCGAGGTTCACCAACCTGAGCTTGACATGAATATATAAATTTTGGCTATACGGTAGGTTGAATTACAACCAATCAGAATTAAATATTTCATGATGCTTGCCATTGTGGATGTGGCGAGACCAAGGGTCTTGTCTATGGAGGGTAGAGGTAAGGAGAACCGTCTCTGTGATCAAAAAGTGTCTTTGGAAAAGCGTTAAATTAGGGTGGGGCAACTGTAGTAGGTGGGTTAATTTTCAGATGCAGGTGGGTTAATTTAAAACATAATATTAGAGTAAGATAGAGAAATAAAAGCAAAGGAAAACTTCCGCTTTGTTATGGGGTAAAAAAACGTAAAATAGGAAAATGTTACATTCGTACCCCTTTGCTACTCTAGCGCCATTCTGGAGGGATTTGGAACTATTAGTTCCACAGTGAACAGTGAACAGTGAACAGTTCCCCCATATGAAAGTCCTCTCCTTACTAGTCTTGTCAGGTCTTGTTTTGATTTCTCGCCTTTCCCTTGACAACTAACCCTACTTTGTTGATGGTTATAACACTGTGACCTTTCCTACGTCTGTGGTTATAACGTTCAGTGTTTCATTTCACTATTCCAGTTGTTATTGTTGCACTGGCCAAGAAAATTAAACGAGTAATTTATTCCGACGCAGGCTGTCATTCGTCTTGTAGATATAATTAATAGCCACAAAAATATTATATAGAGTGTAAGAAAACTACACTCTTGCTACATGCTACAACTTGGAGGCAAGAGGGTGGTACAATCAGTAGAAAAATCATTATCACTAGTGTCTTCCGAAATGAGCCTCCTATTCATAACTCTTCTTCATTTCTTCATTTTCATATGATGACATTTGATGACTGATTGCTTTGATTTGATGATTTTCTTCTTCATTTTCAGATTATGGCATTATAACAATTATTTATACTTCCAGTTAATTAAATTATAAATTAAAAATATACATTCATAACCTCACACAAAACAATTATGGCAGATGACAAATATTATATTTACCTCCAACTACCGGTTGGCATTTCAAACTTAACTAACTTAACCCTACCTTATGGTTTAGTGAACCGCTGCTGTAGGTGCCGTAAAATCAACCTTCAGTTGGCGTTTATAACACCCAAACTGCCGTCTAATCTCCTAAGTCAACCGAATATTATAATACTGACCCTTAAAAGAGTTAAAACGTGGCTTAGATCAACTATGGGCGAAAATCGCCTTCCTGGACTATCCCTTTTAAGTATTCACATGAAATGTACGATGGTAGTGAAATGGAAATAATTAAAAGGGCCAATGAATTATTTGGATTTGAAAAAATAAATTTAAAATTTATGTTCAGTGACCATGACTCATATAATACTTAGTAATATAGATTAGGAAACGTGTTTTACTGCCAAAGATTTTTTTTTAGTTGCGACTTACTTGTAACATGTATTTTTGTTATTTCCTTGTAATTACGAGATATAAAAAATACCTACGTCATAATCTTCTGTTTAGTTTAATTTTTAATACCTTTTTTTAAACCTGTTTAATTTTGAATAGCTAAATGTTTTGATTTTATACGTATTTCCTTATGAGTATTTACAATGGAGTCCTTAAAAATTTTCTGACAAAGTCCTCAGCTCCTCAAAATAATCTTGCGCCCCCTGGAAAATTTTGGAACGACGCCCATAATTTTCTGAGAAAGATTTTCTGTGTTTACTTTACACAATATCATAAAATGGACACTGCCAATATTTCATAAACAGTAAAAGTATGTTTATTAATTTAAATGGCTCTTTTACCAGTTGAAATGTATGAATAGGTTTTTTTAAATTTTTTAACAGTATAGGTAATCAATGTATTCAGACCAACGGCAAACACTGATCGAGCATTATTTCCAAATAGGTACTTTAACGAATTTTTGGGAAATTTGTACAGGAATATTATTTATGGTTAAGTAGATAATGTAGATCGAGCATTATTTCCGAATAGGTACTTTAACGAATTTTTGGGAAATTTGTACCGGAATAATGTTTATGGTTAAGTAGATAATGTAAATAGGTAGAGTGCATTTTTCTAAAATATGCATAGGCACTGAACTGGCGCCTTAACCCTATTTTGTCCAACTCAGCAAAAGTGGGCGTGGTTTAACGATCCAGTGGCGTCTGTACTCAAACACATTGTTGTTGTAAACAAGTGATTTATGCCGCTGCAGTTGATTTTTATTTCTTAGTCTCCTTAATGTTCTTGAAACAAATTATGAAGCAGACAGATTGTGTTCTAGTACTTATGGTTTTTAAGTTTCTAATCCATATATAATAGAGATGATACCCTACAATTCGGAAGCATCCGCATCTCCCTGATAGATAGGCAACTCACTATACGTACTTCGGCTCCGACCATGTACAGTGGCGAGCAAAATAATATATAAGGTGTTTTTGCTAAAATCTAGTTGTGTGCATCTAACTTTAATTTTGTGACATTATCAGTCAAATATTATTAAAATAGAGACAGAATTACATTAAAAAAATCGTTTTTAATTTTTTTTTGCTTACTACAGTACACTTTAGAAAAATGCACCCTACAACTAAAGTGATCAAATTGGAAACTCTCTATCAGTTACATAAATTATTATTAGAACTTGTGTGAACGAACTGAAATGCTCCTTATCGTGTTTACAAATTATTACATTATTTAAGAAAAATAAAGTTGATGATACAGTTTGTTGTTTCAAATGTAGACTGTGCGGTTCTAAAACATAGTAAAACATCTACCTAGTCTAAAATATTTGGTCTTATTTTGGCCTTAAAGTAAAAGAGAAAATGGCAGAGGCAAATGTGAAAGAAAGAAAATGAAGAAAAATGATGATAAAATTATGAAAATGACGTCACTTCCGGAGATGCGAGACATAATTTTTAATTTGACACTAAATATTACTATGATCTCTCGCAGTTGCTAGACTGGAGCATAGATAAATACTTATTATATTATATACGCTGCTGCAGTTAATGATATGTTGAAAAGCGCATTTTTTAACCCATCTAGAATAGTTCGATGTTTTTTTTTTTTTGTAAACAAACACCAATGGCATTTACTATAATTACAATCTGATCTGAACTTAGATCAATGAGTAATATTTTTCTAACCTAATTTACTACTGCTACAAAACTTATATCTAAGGACTTATTCACTAGTGTTCCTTATATTTTTCTAATACTTAATTACACTAATATTAATGTGTACACAGTCACTGTTCTCTGCTTTTGTACTAACACAAAATTATACTAGCTCGAAGGGTTTGATCCTCCTGAGCCTTCGAATCTGGTTTGTATTGTCGAGGAGCTGGATGACTTCGACATTGACGTGACGATGAAGTCGCTGTTCGTGACTTTTGGCGAATTCGCTGATGGTCTGGATAACGGTGTCCATTCCCATGTCCCTATGGAGGTCACTATTTCTGCAATACCAGGGGGCATTAACAATGCTCCTTAACACTTTGTTTTGGAATCGCTGGATTATATCTAGATTGCTCTTACTGGCACAACCCCACAGCTGGATGCCATATGTCCATACGGGCTTGAGAATTTGTTTGTACAAAAGTACTTTGTTATATATTGACAGTGTGGAATTTCGTCCAAGCAGCCAATACATTTTTTTAAATCTGATATCTAATTCTTCCTTTTTCTTTTTGACATGTGCTCTCCAGCGTAGCTTAGCGTCCAGTGTTATACCCAAATATTTTGCTGTATCAGCATATGGTACTTGGATATTGTTTATGCTAACAGGGATATGTCGGTCTGTCTTGTTAGTGAAATTAACATGGGCAGATTTACTCTCATTTAGTTTAATTCTCCATTGCTTAGTCCAGGTGTTGATTTTGTTAACTGATTTTTGCAGATTTATTGCCGCTTCTTGGTGATCCTTTCCCACAGCCATTATAGCAGTGTCATCAGCAAAGGTGGCAATCGTGTCATATTCTAATTCAGGAATATCACTGGTGTATAGTAGATAAAGGACTGGCCCTAATACACTCCCTTGTGGTACTCCTGCCTTGATTTCTTTAAGTTCAGAATAAGCGTCTTCCTGCTTAATTCTAAAAGTTCTATTTGAAATATAAGACTTCATTAATTGTGAGAACTGATTAGGCAGGAGCTTGCTTAATTTATACTGCAGTCCCTCATGCCATACTTTATCAAAAGCCTGTGCTACATCAAGAAAGACGGTAGAACAAACTTTTCTTTCCTCCAGCGACTTTTCAATTACATCTGTGATCCTATGGACCTGATCTATAGTTGAATGACTCTCTCTGAATCCAAACTGATGGTCTGGAATTATGTGTTTGTCTTCAATGATTGGTTTTAATCTTTTAAGAAATATTCTTTCGAACAGTTTTGATATTACAGGGAGCAAGGAGATTGGCCTGTAGGACGAAGCTTCATTTGGTGGTTTTCCGGGTTTCAGGATCATTATCATTTCTGCTACTTTCCATGTCTTCGGTACATATTTTAATCTAAAAGATGCATTAATAATATAGGTAAGTTTTTGAATGGCTTTACGTGGGAGATGTTTTAGAATTTCCCCCGTAATTAGGTCAAATCCTGGGGTTTTTTCGGGTTAATGTTTTCTTTAATTTCTTTTGCTATTTCTTTCGGGGTAGCAGGTCTGATTGCACCTTCTTCCTGGATAAGATTATCCCAGTCAATAGTGTTTTCTCCCTCATTCGGCTGGAGAGTCTCTTCAAGATATTCAGCGTACCTGTTGGCTTTTTGCATATTAGTTTTTGCCCACGTACCATCTGTATTTTTAATTGGTGGGTTCTGCTGTATTGGTCTCTTTAGTCTCTTGGTAGCTCTCCAAAGTGAATAGTCAGTTGACAGTTCACTTAGGTAGTCAGTAATAGACTTATCTTTGATTTTTTAAATATCTCTTTTGAGTTCGATGTTGCCGATGTCGTTCCGATTTGCTGATGACTAGATTTTCAATTCTTGAATTATAGTTATTTTCTGATGAAAGTAAAGACGGCTTCGCCTCGTCTGGAGACAGCAACTATTAGTCAGAAAAACCTGGGTTTTAAGTAGGTACTTGTCAATGATTATAGACAGTATAGGTAGTCGTTGGGTAGCTACTGTAACAAAAATGACTACAAGTAGGTACTTTTATTAGAAGTAGGTACCTACCCAAGATCCCTAAAGTTACAGTAGTTCTAAGAGATATACAAAGTGCGCTGACCGCCTAAAGAAAGCCGCATGTGATGCGCTCTGATGCGTTCTAAAATTGATCCTTTTCTTATGAATGCATTTAAACCTTATTAATTAATTTGTCTTTAGTTGTGTCTAACTTTAATTGATTTTAAGTACTTACTTATTAAGTATATAAAATTTATAATTTTTACTAAAAATGATAGGTTACTTCTGAACTCGCGGCCTCTCGGGTCAGGGGCCCCGTCGAGCCCGGGGCCCGTGGAATTTTGCCCGCCCTGGTACCCTATAGTATATAACTGTATATAACTGTCATTGGTATAAAACTATTATAAAATTATTTATTTAATTTGTTGATGTTCAGTAAATTATTTGTTGATGTCAGTAATGATTATAGACTTAGAAAATTAGTGTTAGAATATTTGTGCTATATAAAGATACCCAGGAAGAGCACGGACCCCCAATAATGTCCCCATAGACGAAGCGTCGGCGATTATGGTCGCTCCTGCCGAATTTACCGGGGGGCAACCTGCGCCTCCACAATGTATTCTCACATTGTTCTCATATTTTTATATTATGTATGAGTATGATTTAGATAGGTGCAATAATATAAGGAGCTAAATATTAGTGCGCAATTTGAGCCACCTCCAAAGATAGAAACAACAAATTAGAAGTATAACACGTCCTTGATCTTATGCCCTAGAGTAAGAATAAACGTTGGAACTCATCAGTAGTAGTTTGATCATTTATTTTTTACTGCCGCTTCATTAACAGACATTGACACAGTGCCTCGCATTTTTACTACGTTGAGCCAAAATTGGTACATGCCTTATAAAAATAGAGAAAAGTTAACGAACTTGACATTATATTATATACAATGATACAATGTAAACAAATACCTACCTTCACGAAAATCATGCACGCAGTTGTTGGAAAAAATCTTAAACGCGTTCGGCATTGCAAGGAAAAATATTATTACCCTAGGTATTCCTATCTGCTGACCCAAAATAGCTATACGAAAATGCATTTGGCATAGTGCCGATTGCGACCTTATAATGCCGTAATACCGAAACGCGTATGACTATGAAGCGTCATCAGTGATCAGCTTGACTGTTGCAGGGCGGGCGAGGTACAATAATAATTACTTACTATATAAGTAAAATTTATTATTTATTCATTTCTACATTTATTCTACATACCCACACATATATTTTGACAAAGTGAATCATAGTATATGTTGATTCGTAAGTTGGAACCGTATGGTTTCTTCAGTAATAGCTTACTCCGCCTTCTAGACTATTATCTGCGTCAACGGAAACTATATGTCTCTTATAACAATATTAACGGTTACAAGTCGAACACCTTTCTTACCACATCAGGAGTACCCCAAGGCTCTAACTTGGGACCACTCTTGCTTAAATTATTTGTAAATGGCTTATCTCCGTCTTTAAAATCGAACCATCTTTTTGAAACGGCTGATTGTATGACATTGCAGGTCATGTCCATATTTGGTGTGCTGATAATTATTTACCTACTAATACAAATAAATGTAAAGTATGTAAATTTACTCTGAAGAAACAACCGCTAATATTTGATTTAACAATATATTAGGTACTTCACCACTAACCCGTTACGAGGAGATTAAAGATCTTGGTATAGTGTATGACAGGAGATTGTCGTTTTCTGGACATATTTATTGTATTATTAAATCTGCATACAGCACGCTAGGATTTGTTATACGAAATATAAAATCTTTCACCAATAAAAGTGCATTAAAATGTCCGTACTATTCACTGGTTCGTTCAAAGCCTGAATACTGTAATCGTATATTTGGTGTCCCTACTACCTAGCAGATCTATAGTAACCACTTGGAACAAATACAGCGTCACTTTCACAAATTTGTACCTATTCACATTGATAATTACTATCCATGCTGATAGGGGATACGACCACCAATTATTATTATAACATAGATATAACATACATCCGTTGAATACTAGAAGTTTGTGTACTTACAAGTATCATTTTTAGGGTTCCGTAGGGTAAAACGGGACCCTATTACTAAGACTCCGCTGTCCGTCTATCACCAGGCTGTATCTCAAGAACCGTGATAGTTAGACAGTTGAAATTTTCACAGATGATGTATTTCTGTTGCCGCTATACTAACAAATACTAAAAAACATAATAAATATTTAAAGGGGTCCAGTATAAAAAATGGACATGGACCTGAATCTGTATGCTAATACATGCCGGAGTCGCCGGTCGGACGAGATACTACCATTAAAATAAAATTAATATTTAAGGGGGGCTCCCATACAACAAACATAATTGTTTTGCCGTTTTTATAGATAATGGTACGGAACCCTTTGTGCGCGAGTCCGACTCGCACTTGGCCGGTTTTTATTGGTTATTAGTTACACTATTTCATCGCATGATTGACTCTCAAGCTTTACATAATTTATTTAATATACATGTTTCAAGATCTGGTTCTCGCCAGAATACACTCTTCTATTGTCAGAGTTCTAGAACAAATATACTTTTAAAATCTCCTGTTTATTTAATGACTAATAATTTTAATCAAATAGCAGATCAGTGTGATACATTTCAATAATTTCGGATATTAGATATGTACTTTTATATGTGTATGTATGTATATATTTTATATATACATATATATACATATATATATATATATATATATATATATATATATATATATATATATATATATATATGTATATATATATATATATATATATATATATATATATATATATATATATATATATATATATATATATATATATATATATATATATATATATATATATATATATATATATATATATATATATATATATATATTAGCCCCCCATTTAGGAATATTAATGTCAAAAACTATAAAACTGTTTCAAATTTATTTTCTAAAACAAAAATGTCACTTAAACCTACAGAAATGTCAAATGTCATTTATAAAATTAATTGTAACAATTGCGATAAAAGTATGTTGGACAAACGTCTAGGACGCCTAACGCCAGATTGATTTCACATAAAAGCGATTGTAGTAGAATTCTTGTCCTTTAGCTGAACATATAATCAAAACTATTCACAAACCGGACTTACACAAAATTCCAGTTTAGCAACAGAAAATAATTATTTCAAACGCTTGTTTTTGGAAACGATTTTTATTTATAAACAATGAACATAATTCCTTAAATAAAAAAAACTGACATTAATAGACGTAGTAATATCTATACATACATGTTTATATTGGAAGAAGACAATTTTCGCTTACTTCAAATTTGCCTCCATAAATCGTTGTATCGTTGATCATTTAGACTTGAATTATAAATCAATAAAACAAATCGTACATCATTCTGAAGATCCTCAATGAAGGTGAAAGAACTTGTACAACTTCTAAGTGGTTCGTTTCCGTATGTATGTGCAGATATGCAACTGGTAAGTGTATCTTCCTTATTATTCATCTATTTGCTTATTTCTCTATGTAATGAATTGCTACAAACCCAAGATTTCTTTTCGCAAAGCAAATATGAATAGCAAAGAACTTAAACAGCGAGCCACTATAGTGTATTATGAGTACCTATCTGTTGATTTTATTAATAAAAAACAATCACAGTAAAATTTAACACTTAATATATAAGTCCAGATAATTTTCGAGACGTATCTTCTTGTTTATTTTATTTTGCGGCAGAATCCTCACAGCTGCAGTAGTTTCCTCATGACTGTGCATAAAGGAACAATTACGAATTTTCTGAAAAAGAAATACAATGATGCAATATATAACGGATGACGACAGGAACGAAATGAACGAAAGGTGAGAACAGTTAAGTTACCACGTATACATGCAACGTTTGCTTCGAACTAAATGGGTTCGAACTAAGTTCGATTATTAGTTCTAACAGGGTTATTAGTTCTAACTAATTTTATTAGCTCGGTCTTCGTAAGTTAGAGCTAAATATGTGCGCTTTTAGTTCGGTTCCAAAAATCATGATTCATGAGAAATCATGCAAATCAAGATTGTTAAAAATCTAGGAAAATTGCAAATGTAAAAAACAAAAGGAAATTTAATTCTACGTAATTTAGAGTAAAAAATATAAAATGTTCCGTTTAAACTAAAAAGTTATGGTGGTATGAAGTACCAAATGGTTAAAATTTAAATGGGACTACCTCCCGATGATACCCTATCGTATCTAGCAAATATCATCCAATTTTCTTAAGCCGCTCCAGAGTAATGGAAAAACATACATAAAGAAAAATACAGGAACCGAATTCAAAAGTTCCTGTTTTTATAAGTCGATTAAAAACAAACAAAGCGAACGCAACGCCGTTTGATTTTTTTAAGGTCGGTCAATATTCAGAGGTTATGGGCATTTTAAAAATATCCTATAGTATCCAATTTTATCGTATTCGCTCTCCTCCCCTTTCCTAATTATCCCACCACCTCCAGGCCTCGTAATTCTTTTGTAATAGCTCTTACATAGAAAAAAAATGAGCCTCCAACTCCCCCAATAGCCCAATAAGATGGCGGTGCTGGCTCACCTATAGTAAGTAATTGTAAGCCTAAATAAACATCCTCATCAAATTTCAAAACTTTCCAATTTATATTTTAAGACGCTAAATAAACACAGGTCTTCGATAACAAGTCTCTATAGACCACAAGATTACCTTCAGTTCCTTCAGACCCGCTTCGTTATAAATTTCATATGATCGCTTTTCCTCATCCCAACACAACTGGCATAAGAACTGAGTATAATCTTTGTGCCAGTAGTCACCCTGGCATAGGGCGTTACATTTATGACAGGTATCTGTTGGAATGGCTACGCAAACAGTTTCTATGCAATGGATCATCGAGGGTCTGCCAAAATTGTACATGAATCTTGTTCTTCTGCATTTTGCCTTGGATGTGTTGTAAGTACCAGGTCTGAAAAATATTGCAATATTAGAAAAGCGGGAGCTATAGGGCTATTACTATATAATAATAATTTAAACCCATTTGTCAATTATTCATTCATATCTTGAATAAGTAAGTACTAATAGGTAAGTAATAATAAATAAATAAAATGAGTAAAAAGAATAATAAGTTAAATAAGTATTCCAAATTTTAAAAAAGTTGAAAATAAATATTTGTAGAACACATTTTTCAATTAAAAAATGGTGTAACCTATTTTTTTGATAGTGTGAAAAATACGGCGGTCATTCACGAGAAACAAACTCACCCAAGTGTAGTGGTGATCCTGCCAGTTATCCCGGCAGGATCGCCATGTAGTGGGTACACCATAAAAATGAACAGAGACAACTTCTCTAAATCTCTCTAATGGTCTGGTAGATATACCAATTTCAACTCAAAAAACCGATATAGCCATAAATAAACTATAATTTTTGATATTGCCATTTTATGCCATTTTTAGAAAAGAAGGAATACAAAAAACAAAAAATGTTGTTAAATAATAACTCCTTTTTCTCTAATCAACAAAATTTTGAAAAACAGAATTGACAACTATTACAATTCTCAACTGACAATCGTCAATACAACTAATACTCATCAAATATATATTGTTTTATTAAAAATATAAGATAATCATGAAGCATAAATACATTTTGAGGCGTTTAATATTCCGATGCGGTTTTCGCTTATGAAGTACAATAATGTGGAAACTGATGAATTTCGATTTTTGGGGTAATAGGTCAAGTATTTTTTGTCAAAATTAATATTCAATATGGCGGACAGTTTTACAATTTTTGCTCTGAATCGACTCAACAATCGGTGTCTCAGGAATTTTTGGGTCGCTGATAACGAATTTTTCGTCAACATCAAAATTCAAGATGGCGGATCCAATATGGCGGACAGAAAAAGGATTCAACAATTGCTCCATACTTTATGGAGTGTTTTCTATATTAAATACCCGATTGAGCGAAGAGTTATCCTATAGAATGCTACACATTTTATAATTTCACTAGTTTAAAAATGTAGTAAATACCCAGGATATTTATTTATTTTCATCTCTCTGATTTTACCCTGCCCACCAAGCGGCACCTTACTCTTTCTACCAGCTCCCCACTTTATTGCCACCTCATATCTTCCTGGCGATGGGGCGCGAGCATGTATCGTATCTGTTTGTCTTGGGGCTTTACTGGCAAGGCCACCTACTCCTGCTCTACTTCTTACCTTAAAAATGTACTTCTTCTATAATCTACTTTAGGTACGTGGGATAATTTTTGGCACTAATTGCGCATTACCTTGTTCAAAACGGCATGCATAGCAGATCTCATTTCCAAATTATATTGCCCAGGAGATACTTCATTCTGCTCCTTGACCATTCTCTTTTGGTATGGAGATAGGCCCTTTCCTAAAGGACTAGTGTTTCTTTGCAAACCTGAACCAAAGAACACCTTGTCCCCTTCTCTTATTTCCACCACATATTCAAAATCTGAGAAAATATCAGAAATTACTTTATATTTAATATTATTGCTATTATTGCACGTAACTATAATACTTAACAATACACATATACATATTTGTATATTATTATTATGAAATATTTGTAAATTAACAACAAAAACTATTTTTAAGAAAAAAAACAAAACCGACTTCAACAATCTATTCTAAAAAACTGCACTAAAAAGTAAAAAATTATTACGTTATTCATTCTCGCTTAGAATACAATCAATTTATTAGGCAAATAATATACAATTGTTGTTATTTTTGGAGTCAATGCCAGCCAAGGTTAACTAACGTGTTCACTTACAATTCAATACAACTGCCTAAAGCGACACCACAATTACAAATAAACATAAATTCAAACTCCTAGTCGAATATAATTAGAGATGTATACCCACGCTATGGCAAATATTTATTTATTGGTAGGAGATACTTACGATGATAAGTAGGTGTTTTTGTTTTTCTGGCCATTAAACTTTGCCCTATCAGAAGTGTCAAAATATAAACATATAATGTTATTAAACAGTTATTTACGAATAAAAATCACCAAATAACTACACAAACACTCGAAAAACGCTGAGGAACTATGAAAATAAACTGTCGAACGGCAGTCGTAATACAAAGATTTCGTCACATTCCCCTTTGCCGGACCCCCCCGCAAAAGTTACGTGGTAACCTATCTAATTTAACCGATCTTCGCCGATGCCAGCCAAGGTTTACAAACGTATAACGAAGTAGCGTAGGTTTGACTAGAAGTTTGAATTTAGGTTTATTTGTAATTATGGTGTCGCTTTAGGCAGTTATATTCAATTGTAAGTGAACACTTTAGTTAACCTTAGCTGACACCGACTCCAAAATTAACAATAATTGTATATTATTGGCCTAATAAATTGATTGTATTCCAAGTAAGAACGAATAACGTAATTATTTTTGACTTTTTAGTGCAATTTTTTAATCAATAGATTAGAATAGACGAGTATTAATAGATTAATCAAGTAGGTATCTATTAAGGTTATTCTTGCTTTGACTGGCACCGACTCCAAAAATAACTGATTATAAGTTGTAAATAGGTATGTAAGTATCAAAAATTTCTTTGATTGTCCTTTAATGCTGTTTGATTTGAAGTAATAAAATATTATTTTCCACTTCATAGTTCAAGTTTGTACATGTAGGTATGTTCAATAAAGTTCATTAATACAATGAAATAATTTCATCAAATTGAAGAATTCATTCATGAGATTCATGAAATCTTCTCCATTGGGACAATGATATAAATTAATTATGGTAATTAATAGGTTCATTGACTGAATGAAAGCCAATACATTAATAGAAGGAATACATTCATTGTCTCAATAATTCGTTTCATTAGATCGAAAAACGCAATCTTTTATTTGAGGAATAAAGATAATTAATATAAATAATATAAGTATTTCATTAGCTTGATGCAGGGATTCTTTAAATTGAAGAATTGGGAATCATTGAAACAAAGAATCACTTTCATTAGATTAATGAAAATCTTCTTCAGCTTAAAGAATTTTGTTCATTAATTAAAGAAGATTGAGTCAGTCAGGTTGAGAAAGAAGATGGAGTCAGTGAAGCACTCTTCATTGTAACATAACAATGAATTTCTTCATAGGCTGAAAATCTATAAATAAATTCATTACCTTAATGAAGTTTTTCATTATATTTAGGCATTATAGGTACAATAGTACTGAACAACTAAGTTATATAGGTTATATATACTAGGTTATATATATATATATATATATATATATATATATATATATATATATATATATATATATATATATATATATATATATATATATATATATATATATATATATATATATATATATATATTCATATATTTATTTTTATTCTGCTTATTTTGATGTAATATACAATACGATGGCGCTATAGGTGTTCCGGATGTGACGTCATCGATAATTTTTTTAAATGGCAACAATAAATTTTCCGACAGATTCTTGTAGACAAACTCTTTATGAGTTCGGGAGTATAGCACACTTTATATCTATTTTGAAAAACCGATTTAAACGAATTAATAAAAATTTAATCCTGACAACTCTACGAGTACACAAAAATACCATACTGCTGCATTAAAAATAGCAATTGGAAGAAGTGGGCTCTGGCTCGCTTGAAACAAAATTCTAAGAGACACCCGAAGGGTAGTAGGTGGTAGGAAGGGTAGTTCTACGCTGCTAGCAGAAAAAACTCCCAACAAATAAATGCTGCTTTGTTTTTTTTATATTAGATATCCGACTCAAGAGTATTTAGAGTATTATATAGGACACATTTTACAATTTCATTTTATTACTCATTTTATAATTTTACTATTTATTTATTTTAGTTATTCAGTACTATTGTACCTACAATACCTCCATTATACACTTGTCAAAAATATTATTGAGTTGTCAAATGGTCGTGAATAAAAATAGTTGCAATAGTTAAATAGTATTTATAACACCGCGAGAAATTAATAGTTGTTAATAATAATTGTCTTAATTAAAATGTTTTACCTTGACCCACGGTGTTACTGGTCGACATGCTGGAAACTTCTACAGATGTTAACTAAATGAAGGCAAATTTCCGTTTGATAATAGCACTCGCAGTCGCGTGCAGTAAAAATCTAAACGTAAATTCGTGACTTGGAATCATGCTCGAAATTAATTTTATTGATATATTTGAAAAAATATGCCATACCCATAATTATGGGAGTTTACTGATTTGAAGGAATGTTATGATAGAGTTAGATCGAGGCGGAGCCAGGCACTGTCGATTCAACTTCGTGTTGAATATCAAGAACATCTGGAGTAATATTTCTATAAGGATTAAAATATTTAGACGATCGGACCCTCAGGGAATATCGAGATTTTGTTTTTAAATTTAAGTCGTAATTTTTGAAGTGAATAGTTCTTTAGCCGCGATAAAGCATATGACAGATATGAGGGAGAGAGAAACAGATACATCGAATACAGCTTTGACTTGGGCAGCGATCCCCCAGTGTTCTAAAGCAATTTTGAAATAATCTATAAACGATCGTGACAGGGTGATCGGAATTAACCGGAATACAATATTACTTATGCATATCGTGCTGGATATATTTGGATTGGGCTTTCGAATCTGATCCAAATGGATGATGATCTTTTTGCGGAGGATGCGTCCTTGCCACTAGTTCACTTTCTTCATGAGAAATTCGGTTTAGATATGAATAACGACCGGAACATTGCCACGACTGATTCAGGAACAACGATTGATTCTCGAGAAATCTGCACCAATTAGACACACGAACATATGTGTTACAGTTTAGTTACCATAAAGACAATATGTATAATACCTCTCTCTCCCCCCCCCCCTATCTCTCTTTCTCTCTTAACGAATCGGTAAAGAATTATTCACTTCTATCACGTGTACTGTGCTGCACGCGGATTTGTCGTACGACTTAAATTGTACGTTGTTGTCGTCGTACGTAATTTTTCTCCTTGCGCCAGAAGGTATCTCACTGAAATTCGGTAAGTACCTGCAACTACCTTATACCGACAGCGCAACCCGTCCTCGATCATATTAGCCAAGGATCTGTAATGCTAAAAAGCCACTGAACCACTCTGTACCCTTAGTTTAGCTATTGGTCGTGATTTGTAGAATTTATAACCTCAAGAAGGACACTCCCCGTGGCGTGACTATACCGAGGCCGAGGCCCGTGGCAAATTCATTGGATGAGGCCCCAGTAAAAATCGCCACGTTGTAATTTAATTTAAAGAAATCACTGAAGTTACCTAACAGTAATATTGTGGGCATTTTAGTTAAATATCTAATAAATTTTAATTTCCAAAAGCATAGATATTACATATTTATAATAAAATAACAATTTAATCCTAACAAGACATTTATCAATAAAATTCCTTTTTCCGAGTTATTTGTTCGGCAAAAGTATCAAGCATCATCAGTGTTTAAAGATCGGGCCATAGAATTTTCAACAGACAGGATAGCCAAGTTGTCCCATAGAGTTCCTTAAATAGGTTTTCATTAATTTTAGTTTCGAAAATGATCTTTCAGCACTAGCTGTAGTCAAAGGAATTGTAACAAATAACATTTATTCAGTGCATACTTCAGGAAAGCTGCATGACATAAAATTATTCTTTATTATTAATATATCAGCAAGTTCTCCAATACACGAAGACTTTTCTATTTCGTCTCTGATGGTGGACGAAAACTAATAATTTCCCTGGCAAATGCAGACCTATCCAAGGCACCAATAAACCTACATCCTCGCCAACAATTATTACTCCTGTGATGTATGTTTTGACGCCTCTTCAATCACTGTTTTAACAATTAAACAGCCCGCATCTTCCTTCGCTTCACGTACTTTTAATTTTTCGGCCTCAAATTTACTCTTTAGCAACGATATGAGACGATGTTTATTCTTGCTATTTGAAAAAAAAATTGTCTTGAGGAATTATGGGTATCATTGATGCAACAAAAATTATATTGACTGATGAGTTTTTTCATGCACTTCTCACCCTTTCTGCGAATTTGGCGCTGAGATTTTCGGCGTCATCTGGATAGCCATCAATTACGACGACTCAGTGTGTATTTTGATCGGACGTATTCAATATATGCATCACAAATTGAAGAAAAATGTATCTTTCGAAGCCAAACAACGCGATGGAGAAGAAATCGGACGTCGATAACGTATCTTGCTTTATTTCTTCAGTAGCTAGCGGTTTAAATTCCTTAAAGAGATGCTTTGGTTCTCTAGCGCAGACCTTCTTCATTACAAGCTTCTTATTTTTTGGCAGTACCAATCCTTCGAAAAATCAGGAGAGGGTTTACGGCGACATAGCAGGGAAGAAATGAGCGCCGACAGATAACACGAGAGAATCTACGGAGTTACCGATGTCCCTTGCGCGCCTGCCACGTTGCGTGTCAAAGTGCATTTTTGACGGTGCACAAGCGACTTAGTATGATCTGTCAAAAAGCATGTAGAAACATTTTTGTTTTTTTTTGTATATTTCAAGCCATTTTCTTTTAAAAACTAATCAAAACTGAGTTTATATTGAATAAATCGTTTTTGACGACATTTTTACGAAATAGAGGTATTTCCGGTGAGATTTTTTGATAGGAAGTGAAAAATTCAGAATCAGCGATCAAAAAAATATAAAGTTAGCCTATAAAACTAAATCCTCCTATTTTTTTAAGGTGAGCCAATTATTTAGTCTCTACTGCCTTTATTGTAAGGTTTGTCATTAATTTGAAAAATGTTAATAAACTCTTTACTTACCTGGGTCATCAAAATCAGCTTCATTAACTCTTGGTATCTGCATTTCCAAAAAAAAATACTTGCTAGAGTAAACAGTATTAAACAGTATTATGTTGTGAAAAAATGTGAATATAAAATGACACTACAAAGTCGCATTAGACATTGTGATTTGTGACAGATCAAGGTAATTAAAATATATTTCACCATTTTCAAGAGTAGGTGCAGAGAGAGGGAGAAAGAGAGACAGAGAAATTGAGTAAACTAAGTATTAGTCCGGCGAATTAGAACCTAACTGAACAAGAATTATCCACAAGCGGTCAAAGCGAGTTATACTTTCTGTCATGTTAGTAGTAGTATGTATGATTCCTATTGTGTCAGTGCAAGTTAAAGCTTGGTCTTTGCTCAAAAACTCTTTATTGGGGGACTAGAAATAAAGATAGGATGAAGGCCTTTTGAAAAACTACCCCAAATGAGGGTGAGCTGGTTGGTTTGGGTGAGCTGGGTGGCTGAGTGACTTAAAGAGAATAAAATTTCCTGTCGATCGGTGTATAATGTATTTATTTTTAACAAAAAAGTAATTCTTAAAACAACCCCACAACTATTGCAAAAATACATGCGCTCTAAAAATTCCTACTTTATACAAAATTTTCAATTTTGAACAGGTGAAATGTCATCCAATACATAAAATACTCTGTTTGGCCTTGAATATGTGAGATAGCAAAAAGATAAACTTAAAATTCAAAAAAACAAAAAATATAACCTTCATATTACTAAAATCAAGATATGTTTATATCTATATATTTCGTACTTGTTTGTTGTACTTGTTAAAACATTGTTTTTAACAGATGAAACATTGTGAGTTCAATAAATAAATACCTACTCATCCTACATTAATTGTTAAGTGAGATAAGATGAACATAAAATACAGAATAATTAAAAATGCACCGAAGAATTTACAATATAATAATGAAATCAAGATTTTCAACACACACATTTACATAATAAAGTACATGGTACAAATAAAGTTTCTTTTTTTTTACAACTGCATGCTTGAAGACTTAACATTTTTACAGTTACATTTGATTAAGTCCCGCCATCTTTACTCTTTACTTACTTGTGATATTGATATTCATTTTGGGTTAAGTTTGCCCTCGGGAGATTTCAACCAGCCAAAATCAGAGGCATCTGGAGCATGAATTAGTGGCTTTTTGGGAGAACCGATATGCTCGCTTGATACAGAGCTCCTTTGCAGTGCAGCAGTAGGACATCGTGCGTGGAAGGTTTATTGTACCAGTGACAAAATATCTGTTGATTCTCCGCCGTAAATTTTAATAAAAAAAGGTTTCTCGTTCACTGAAAAAGGGAGAGTTTATTTTATTAGTTGTAAATGGCTTATTCAAAATATCACACATTGACGATACTAGTGATTATGCTCATCATCTCCCTCTTATCTACGACGTAGAATCACATCCTGTTAAGGTGATTTTACCCCTAAGCGTGGTAAAGCTTCCCGATATTTAATTTTGTTTTGGTTTTCCCGTTCCATAATAAAAGCATACTGAACAATCGTGATTAAGCTGTTGGAAATATTCGAAATGGTAGATTAAGATAACAATTATATCTACGCTTTTTACGAGAACTATTTTGGAACCTGTTTTTGGAGCATGAATTACATGTAGGATAATTTTGGCGTCTGTAGGATAATTTAGGAGAATTACGATGTAGGATAATTCTTCGTGATCACAATTTTCACACATCATGAAACCCACATTGCGCGAAAAAGATATGTGAGGTTAAGGCACATATATGCGCTAAATTCATATATATATATATATATATATATATATTAGACGATTAGATTAATGTACACTACTTTTCTTCAAAATAAATAGATAATTAAAAGTTAAGTTTCTAATTTTATTAAATTTAGGTAGTAGCCCGGTAAAAATAGACATGCATGGTTACAAAAATTCGCATAGAGATAAAAATTGGTATGATTGTTCGAAACATCTGCAAAAAATTTATTTAAGGTCTAAGTTGGTTTCTTGCGTTTTTCAGCCACACGGTGTTTTATCATAAAAGTATACCAGACAATTACCAGATCATGGAATTATTTATAAAAATCGTCTTTACACTTTTTCTCCTAAGAGTTGCCGTTTCCGAGATATAACAATTCAAAAAGTTGGAAAAGTGGTGTTTTCATAATATGCACACTGCACACGTTTCCACGCCACCTCTGAGGTAATGTACTTGGCGAGTTTTTTGACGTAGTTTCCCCATTAGGCCTATTCCACGATCTATTGTGATCCTGTTTAATTCAATACTATCTAATAATAAAAAATGCTGCTATTGGAAATTATGAAAGCGGTGTGAATTCTAAGAAATTTGGGAAAATTATTCGTCTTATTCATAATCTTCTGATACTTCTGCTTCCACGTCTTCTTGTTCTTCCTGCTGGGTGCAAGTAGATTGCCCCAACAGTGATGCATCAGATGTTTCCTCGCTGATGTCGTACGAACCCTCTTCTGATGGCGATTCAACATTGGAGCACGACTGGCCTTGACAACTGGTACATGCTAATGAATGAAAACAATTCGACTTTTTTGCAGCCACATTTAGCATTAGCATTTTTATAGATAATCGCATGATATACAATTTTTTTCTGATCTATTTTTATGATAATACTTACCGTTTGGCTGAATTATTTTTTGCAGATGTGGGATTGATGGGGACTTTTCACATTTCATTCATAATGATGTTCCGAACATTCGTACCAATTTTTAGCTCTATGCGAATTTTTGCAACCTTACCACTATTTTTTGGGCTAACTTGACGGGATTATAGTAAGTCTAGTAAGTTACTTAAGAACTTAAGTTAAGTTCATGTATCAAATAAAAAAACTAAACAGGGAATTTTTATTATTATATTATACAAAGATAGAGGAAAAAGTCATCGATAAATCCAACTAGTCACTGAACACTTCTTTTATTTATTTTCTTCATAGCAAGTTAAATGAAAGTTTGTAAAATGACGCCACTTATATAGGTAACCATGCATATTGCATTGTCATCCAAACTAAACTTTAGCTCAATTTTAGCTCAATCGGTTAAGGATAATTGCTTTAAAATTCAGTTGCAAGATATGACCCAGGCTAACATACGTAGATAGATACATACATAGCAGGTTAAATAAAAGCTTGAAAACAAAACTTGGGAGCAAAATGGCACTCGTGTCCCGGGCGCAAAATGTCGTAGCTACGGCACTGACTGTACGTAGTTATTATTATTTATCATTTAAACTTCCCATTTAATAAATTAAGTAATTATAGCCAATAACCGATGAGATTAATAAAATATTAACTTACATGAAAACAATAATTTTAATTAAATAAAGCTACTTTTCAGATAGAGGTGCATCAAACCAAATAAAACCAATTCTGACTCATGACCCCTTATCTGATGAAAGCAACACAACAACACCATTGATATAATAACCAAGTTCATAATTTCTAGGAACGAGTTTTGTAATACTTAGGGGAATAACCACGTAAATACGGGAATTTTTACCTAGGTACGAATTATATTATCAGTAGACCAACAAACGGGTACGGGAAACATGAACATATTGTAAACTGTGGTGATTGTCACTATAATTCCAGTTGAAAATGGTTGAAGTTTGCGTTTTGAATGATGCTATATACCGAAGTGCTTATAGTAACTATTACTATTTCGTTTGCGGTGAGTAAAAATAATAGCTATTTATGTAACCATTTGGGAAAAGTAGGTACTATTTGTGTAACGAGCAGATTTCTGCCCAACGAGCGCTAGCGAGTTCCGCGAAAGGATGCGAATTACATAAAATAGTGTTTCCTAAGGTGTTTCGTACAAGATTTTTTTCTAATTTTCCCCAATTTTATATTTTATGAGAAGAAAACTGCGAACTTTATACATTTAAAAATAATCCAGTGGGTTGTAACGGTGTGACAGCTTGTGACATTCATAGCTTGTCAGGTCTAAATAACCTACTATGAAATGGACTTTGTCTAATATTTTACTTTTCGTAACTGGTTTTAAAAAGTAAGGCGTTTCCTAACGTCAAAGGGTTTTGAAAAGTCTCACTTTACATGTCAAAATTAGAAAAATGTATTTCAACGTGTACAGAGTTAGGAAATTTTGAATTTATTATAATGAATCAATAATAAATCCATTACATTGTAAAATTAAAATGATATTCATGACTGTTAATGTGTACAGCAACTTGTAGGTATCCACATAGGTAATTTATTATTCAGATATCAACACACGTTATGATTATTCGAAATATATTGCTAGAATAGCTATTTATGTAACCAGTTGGGAAAAGTACTACTTTGTGTAATGAGCAGATTTCTGCGGAACGAGTGTTTACACAAACACAAAATAGTGTTTCCCAAAGTAATATACTAGAAAGATCACTTAGAACATGAGCACTCTATCATCCTAGAGGGATTTAATTAGGTCTGTGTAAAATCTTTGTGATGAAAATTTTGTTTTAAAGTGAAGTTACTTTCCAAATAGTGAATTTTATGATACTATGACACTGATAATATTTTCTTAACTCTATTGAATGTTGTCTAATCTAATCAAATTGTATGATTTAAAGTTTCCTGAAAAGTTTCAAGACAAACAAGAAAGAAGAAGTAATTTATATATGTGACTATGTTTATTGTCATATAATATGATAATAAATAAACAAAATCTAAAACCATATTACTACCCTACGCAAACCTACGTAACTTATTTCTACTACATGGGACTAAGTCCTTTGTCACAATGTATCTTAAAAACTAGCAAAGTTTGAAATGGTTATTACCTTAGAAATTTATGTTATTCCTTTTTTAATTACGATGCACAGAAACTTATCACTATTCTCGACGACACTGGTTTGATCACGAACTAACCAGATGCTGCTGGGCTCTGGTAGTGTCATCTCGCGGATGTCGCCGTACTAGCTCTGGAATGCGGCGATGTTCGCATTCCATTATGATATATCTTCACCCTCAAACTTTTAATTTCGGCTTCTGCACTTATATACTCTTTTAACTTGGGACTTCTTGGAAGATTGTTTCCTTTTCTTTTATATTGATCAACAAACTCTCCCGCAGACGACTGGTGACGCTACCAAGCCTCAATACTTCTCACTTGCTAATTATGATGAAACACTTTATTTACATTTATTTCTGCTTGTAGACCTTCTCCATTCTTACTTATTTAGCACAATCTTCAAATAATTTTACTTTAGATTATGTATTAATTTAACAAATTTTTTTAAAAATTATGAGCGTGGCTGTTATCTATTTGAACGCCTAGCTGAACTCTCCAAAATTGTTATATGTAACTACGGATATATGGCATATCCGTAGTTGGAGAAACGTAGATATATGGAGAAACATCTGCATTTCCTGCTTACGATCCTTTCTTTCTTGTTATTATGATACAATCTGACCAATCAGATTGATGCCAATTATTTAATTTATTTAATTTTACATAAAACCCTTACAATTTGAACTTTACTTGACCTAATTTTGAATTCGAAACACTATAATATAATATGATTCACTTTTTGTTGTATAATTTCGATGTATCTGTTAGGCGTCATCTCTACACTGCTACATGTACATTGTTATGCGTCATATCTTTGTTTTTTCGGACGAATAAACGTTATTATTACTATTATTATTATAATTATTATTATTATTAAGAGCTCAGAATACTACTTATGCGCTAATTTTTGTGCAGTATATAATAAAGTATTTGATTTTGTCATCCTCAGGTAGGGTCCCAAGTTGTAACTTTACCAGATGGACAAGTTGCAGGGGAAGAAAAATTAACAGCTAAAAATCGCACGTTTTATGCGTTTTTTCAAATACCGTATGGTGAACCACCTGTAGGGGAGCTAAGGTTTAAAGTAGGTATTTATGAATGAAATTTACTCCAATATAAAGTCCTGCAATGATACTTATTCGGCCTTACAGGAACCTCAACCTGCGAAACAATGGGAAGATATTTTAAACGCCACCCAAGAGAAAACAACATGTTATCAAGTTTCGTTTGATTCCGCCCTAGAGAGTGAAGATTGTCTTTACCTCAATGTATATGTCCCAGAGGTAAGTGATGGTACTGTGTTAGGTATAATCAAAGTTCATACATATCAGTTATCGAAAATGAACTGTTTACATTCCATTATTGTTAAATATTATTTTTATTAAGGCTCCAAAAATATCCTTCCATATAGAAATGTAGTCTATCAATAACATTACAATAACTTACAATTGCTTTGCTTTTTATTGCATGAGAGGTGGCATTTGTAACATCAGCCCTTTGGATTCAAGGGTGGGCGCCCCGACGTCGCGTGCTGCTAATATAGCGGTCGCACTGCCACCAGATAATCTATGTGTAAATTCTGGTATTACCACGAAATGCGGAGACCAAAACTATCCCTAATTAAGACTTCCCCAAAATGTCTACTGGGCCCTGAAATTTGGTTGGTAAGGTGGCAACAGAGACACGTACATCCGACTACGGCTTTTATGCGTAGATTTTAGGGTCGTTTTGCCTAGACGTAGCCCTGAAAATATATTTAAAAGGGGCGGGTTTTCCAGTAAAACCAAAATATAACATAAAAATTTAATATATTAAAGTTAAAGTTTTATATGCACAAATTTAAAAGAGAAGAGGTCAACAGGACGTTCTCCTGATACACGGAGACACGTCAAAACAACCCCTAAAACGCAATTTACAATAATTCAACGAATATTAAATATAGTTTATTACTACCCTGTTAGACCACAGTTAGGACATATAAAAAATAAATACTGACATTAATTAACGCTACACTTTGCCGTTTAGACTTCTCTCAACTTACTATTTATCCCCCTAGTACCATCTGTAAGGCACTCTATTTCTGTGATACACAAAAGTTACCTCTAATTATCTTAAGCAAGAAAACTACGTTACCTATACAACTAAGGGCGATTGCCCACAGGACGGTAACGGCACGATTTGCCGCGCGCGACACATCGCGCCGCATCCCCTAAATGCTAGCCCACTACACGGTATATCGTGCGAAACTTGATTAGATATAATATTCCGAGTTGCCAGATCGATTTTAGTCAGTTGTTGCTGTGAATTTGGAAGTGATGGATCGAAGAAAAGTTATTTTAATAGCGGTGGTTTTACGTAGGCGCCGAAGAAGGCAAGTTATCAAGAATCGAAGGCAATATTGGGTCCATCCCATTTTGAGGGTCAGATATGTGGAAGGGGCGTTTTATACATTATTTGAAAAACTTACAGAAAATCCTGGGAAGTTCTTTAATTATTTTCGCATGAGTAAAGAGACGTTTGATTATTTAGTCGACCGATTGAAAGATTCTATAAGTCTTCAAGATACACATATGAGAAAATGTATACCTCCAACCGAAATGATAGCAGTAACATTAAGGTACGAATATATTATTTTATTTTCAAAACTACATAGCATATTATGTAATTATATAGTAATTATTCCAACAAATCATTAGGGCTTCGAAGTTGCGTGTATGTTTGTTGAGGATATCCTGGTGTGCTTTGATAGACATACTGGGGAGAAGAAGAAGAATCATAGTTTGAATGCGTGGTAATTGAATGAAGTGATGGCTGTGGCGAGGGTAATGGCGGATGATAATGTTGTTGATTTAGTTTTTTTTGTCTTATTTTCTGAACGATGCTTATAACTTCCATGCGAAATTGTAATTTTTCATCCACGTTCAGTGTTCTTACAGTTGGTAACAACGATTTGAAAAATAAGTCATCTTCGTCTGGAGGAAGTTCATATTTCGGCTCTGATTTTTCTAATGCTTTAATTAGGGCTCTATCAACCTCAGTATCAAACATTGTCTTTGCTTTTTTCCTTCGCTGTTGAATTCCTTGACCTCCAATAACCTTAGCATTTCTTGGTTCTTCCGAAAACTCTCCTTCTGTTTGCATTTCTTCAGAAGCACCATCATCCTCAGTAACTAGCAAAGTATCCTCTGTCAAGCTAGAATCGGTGTTATCTTTTTGAAAAATACTTAACATGAACAGCAAATTATCATGGTATAAATATTTCTTTTTCGCTGAATCTCCAGTTGTCTTTTTCAAAGATTTATTAAACGCATCCCTTACGTTTTTCCATTTCTCGATAATCATAAGTTCTGAAACAAAGATAATATTATATTTTAGTAAGCGGCCCATTTTAAGTTTTTAAAATTACTACATATTTATACATGAGTGGCAAAAAATTGCGCAGAATGGCTGTAACATTCTAGCTGCTCTTTCTTTTGGAGGAATTGTAAAAATGAATAAAAATCGCATAATTTAATGGTATTCAGGTTTTACAAGTAATGATGGTATTTAGTAGAAAACATTCTTTTATTTCAGATACTTAGCAAGTGGAAACACTTTTACGGATCTTCACTATACATATCGTTTGGGAATAACAACAATTCGCCGAATTGTCGGAAAAGTTTGTCGTAGCATTTGGTCAATTTCATTCTCGGTCTTTTAAATTCCTGTCCTTATATTCCTCACATCTTTTATCCCACAAGCACTTCTTGCTTTCTACTGATTCAATTAAATCAATTATTTCGAAGGTAAATTTTTTCTTCGGTGGCATATTTTTCATGCAAACACAACCTGTATCTATGGACTACACGTACTGAATGACAACACAGGATTGAAAATATCGTTGGTGAATTCGTCGTGTCGGCTAGAACTCATTTAACCCTATTGGCGTTCACAAGTCAGGCGACACGAATTCGCGCGTCTTTTGACCGCCAAATCGCGAGTTTGTGCGGTAACGTCCTGCCGCGACGGTATTAAATATCGTCGCGGCATTTTTTAACCAGTGGGCGAACACTGCATTTAATCGTATGACAAGTTTAGGAATTTTGGTCGTTGCGATATCGCGTACGATTTATCGCGCGCGGCAAATCGTGCCGTTACCGTCCTGTGGGCAATCGCCCTTATAGCGCATACACGCCGGACTAAACTAATATCTAAACTATTTTTCCTAGGTTAAGCTAGACAAATATTACATGACACTATTTCCAGGCATAAGGTGACTATTCATCGGTGCAACAAATCTCGCGCTCCGCGTACCCACATTTCAACCGCCAAATCCCGAATCCTCGGTGTGGCCCCTGTGATGCTCAAGTCCCGAAATCCATCTTCCTTTTGCGGTTTCCCCGCGAGATCCTCAAAAAGTCCCACCGCCACATTTTTAGCCCATCAACGGAAGCAGGCTTCCGTCGCGTGATATTTTTCGTGGTACATTTTTGCCGCGTTAGCAGCCTTGGAACCTTTTTTTTTGAAAATTTTTATATAAACAAATCGTGGCCGGGTCCATTCGTATCATCGGGTGTCGATGTCTGGTTTCCAGATATTATCGAACCGAATTTTAAAATCAAATATATTCCCCGCAATTTCATAACATTTGGCTATTTTTACACCATTAACTAGTAATTGTTACACAATTATGCCTTAGGTAATTAGTTTTGCCAATTATTTACTATATACTATTTTGTAATTAATTTCAGATTCCAAAAATAAAACCTAGAAGGAAGCAATTGCCAGTAATGGTATACATTTACGGTGGTGGGTTTTTGAATGGAGTGTCGTTATTTAGCTTCTATGGGCCGCATCATCTGATGGATAATGAAGTAATTGTTGTAACTATTTCTTATAGACTAGGACCATTTGGTAAGAATATACGAATTCATTTACGTACTGTGACGGTGTTTTCCCGTGCGCCGACCTCTGCTTTATCGTGTCTTAGATAACTGCAATGGAGAAGACGAAAGTCCACGGGTCACCTGATTCACAGGTGAAGGTATATTACCTTCTACAGTAATATACCTTCTTTATTACATTTAGTTGTATCTTCAAAGTTTTATACTAAGTACATCTAATTCCATATACATTCCTATATACATCTGGGCATACATCTATGTTTTGTGCGACCGTTACTAGCATGTCAACGGCTGCGTGGGAGCGGTTTGGCAGTAGCGGGTAATAGCGGTTTTATAACAATAATACGAGTAATAGCGGTTAATAGAAGTTTCATATAATCAGTAACTGAAAATGGCGAAAATATCAGTAGCGGTTTTAGCAGTAGCGGATATTCGATGCAAAATACCTAATCAAGGGATATGGGATGGACAATACGATATTCCCAATCATAATACAGGGGAGGGGGAGATTCTTAGGCGATACAAAATGCCCAATCCAGGAATAGAGGGATTTCGTGGCGATAAAACCGAGGCGCCTAACCCAGGGGAGGGACAGATTTCTAGGTGAAATAAAATGCGTAACCCAGGAATAGTGTTGTTAGGGTTACCAGATAACACTAGCTCCAGCTTGATGTCAGATTTATTATTTTACACTATGTTCGTAGGTATCTTTTGAGTTTCGCTTATTTCTCTCTAGTCTTACGTCCTCATTTCGGGATTCCCACAAATTAACGGAATGGTGTGGATCGGCTTTCGGACTTTGATGGAAGATATTAATGTTGTAATGAAGCTATTAATGTTGTAATTAAGCGAAAATATTTTGCCACTCGTTACGCTAGTTTCCACTGTCAGTGTTATATTATTTTAAGTACCTACTAACCCAAGTAACCATATTTATAAGGTAATATTGATCATATGAACTCGTTTCTTTTTAGACAGGCATTGTTATTTAATTTCCGATTCAGTTCTGCTTCCATCTAAAATGAAAACAAATATTTTCTGGGAAAACGTATGCTCAAAACACGATTTCCAATATTGAGGTAGGCAGGCTAGAAATCACCGGACGCCGGAGCAACGTCGAACACACACGACAAAACTTCATATGGTAAGGGAACAGTCCGTCCCTACTATACCACTACCGACAATCTTCACTCGTAGTTACCCGAGGCCCATACAGTGCCGCCTGTAGAGAAGAGTGGTACTTCGGCACTCTAAACAGAAGTTGGCGCCCGTAACAGAAGCAAAAACTCCGCACAGCAACTGAGAGCGTCACAATGTTATAGAAAGTAATGAAATATTTCTATGTTCTAAATTCTAAAATTTCAATAACATTTTTCGTAAAAGTCGTCAAACGTGTACTTATAGGTTTAAGGAAGAGAATATTACGACGGTCGTTCGCAAAGTAATTTTCCCTATTTTTTTTTTAATGGAGTAAGAAACATTTTAAAAACCAAAAAGCACATATTCACATTATATTATACACTGAGAAAAAAATACAATTGTGGTAACTGAAAACTCATTTGTGATAAATGGAAATCTCATTAACATAGGGGACAACTACAACGTTGCTTTATGATAACTACATTTGGTTTGCTGAAAGTGGGTATTTATCACAACTGCTCTAATATCTAAGTACTTGACTTTCTTTGTGGCAAATTGAATATGGTAGTTAACGCCTTAGGTAGTTAGTTGCTGCAAAAAGATAAATTTTGTAGGTGACGTTCCACATCAGTAATATTTGCTGACTCTTCCAATTAAATCAACTATTACCGGAGTTGCTGCAAATGAACCTAACCAATAACTACAAATGAGTTCAGAAATCTTTCAAATGCATACTTCAGTTATAGCAACTGATTTATCTTAATTACTTTAACTGAATAATTAACTGTTCACTGTTGAATGAAAGAAAGAAGATTTATAAATATTATATTTTTGTTACCATACAAAGGTAAGTACTTATATTGCAGGAATACCAAACTAAATATAATAAAATTATAAATATAGAAAAATCGCCAATGACTTGTCATGCTTATACCAAAGTTTACGTAAACTTTGCTTATATACTAAAAGCATGATAATTGATATGCTATAGGTATACTTACCTCAGGATTAAAATCTAATATGTATTATATTATTCTAATATATTATATATAAAATAAATATCAAATACTTGTATTGCAGTAATTTCAAAACTAAAGAATATAATAATTATGAAAATAAAAATGGCCTAATTGATATAATGGAAGTATATTTTAAGTAAAAATGTTAATGTAAAAATGAACCTATACTCAAAATTAAACACGCGAATATAAAATATAGAACAAAGATCTGATCAGTCCATTCACCCACTTAGTCTATTTCGCTATATAGCAATCCCCGCCAAACAAAACACAATAAACACAACTTATATAACCCACTGACACAATGTCACCAAGCACTTGTGAGAGCATGTCAGATGAATAACATCTGCCTGTGCTGGGTCAAAGGACACTCACAATGCAACGGCAATATAGAAGCTAACAAACTGGCCAAGAAGGCAGCCACCCTGAGTATCCTTGGGCCTGGTCCTTCAAGTACGCTACCAGTTGCAGCGAAACTCCAATTAATAAAGGACGAATAACACCCACAAAAAATTTAAGACGTTATGGGATGAAACAAGTAGCTGTCAGCTGGCCAGAAATCTTTTGAGATATCCCAGCGAAGAGACGGCGAGGAACTATCTGGCAATATCCAGGATGTGAACAAGAAGATAAAACGATCGTGCATGTACTTTGCGAATGTCCCGCCGTGTCATCGACCAGAGAATCCATATTGGGGGAACGTTGGCCTTCTATGGCCAATTTGAGGGAAATTCCCCTGGGCAACATCATCGCCTTTTGTACAATATTGGGCTGGTCGATGGCCTAGGGAGACATTTCCCTCACGGAGGAAGCACAAGGAGCCTAAGTGCAGCGGATCTCTGATCCACACTCCGGACAAATTCCAGATTCCAGAAGCCACTGACACCACCAAAACACCACTGACCTTCCCTCGCGACTCACGACGCAATAAAAAAATTACAAAATGAGATTAGAAGTATGGCAGTAGAGATGGTTTAGCCGTAGCCGACCGGGAAAAGCCGAAGATGGCCGAAGCTTGTAATATCGAACGAAAAGTGTTTATTGCAAGCTCTGGCTAAACTGTGGCAACTAGCTCTGTTAGTTGGCTGAAGTAGAAGATGCTGAAATAAATTAATAGATCAGTTGATGCAAGAGCCCAAAGTTACGACAATACCAATACTCGTACTTTAATAGTAACTACCTAAAATCACTTGCACATGGTATTAATTAATTTTTGATTAGTGATAAATACACAGTCCAGTAGCAGCAAGTGTGTTCTTTTACGGGAATGATTTTACTTACGCCAATTAGCACTCGCTCTTACGCTATTTTTTTAAAATTTACAGCAAATAGAAAAGCAGTCCCACAAATTCATTTTTCACAGTGTATGTAATTATTTTTTAACATTTCAACGGATTTTTTTTCAGGATTTCTTTCAACACAAGATAATGTGATACCCGGAAATTATGGCTTAAAAGATCAAAACTTAGCCCTAAAATGGGTCCAGAAAAACATTAGATATTTTGGTGGTAATACACATAGAGTAACATTATTCGGACAAAGCTCTGGTGCAGTATCAGTTGGATATCATATTATTAGTGCACAATCTATAGGTAAATATATGTATATAGAATAAATATACACATCATTGATACCGTTCTGGAAATGTTGAGTCGATGATTATATGCTACAAAAAAGGACGAAATGACATAATAATGTACTGGAAAGAAAACATATATTGTGTGTCAGAGCAATATCAAACGGCTTCCGTATTTGGATGCCTTTATCCCTTCCTATTTCTATTAGTTTAGTGGCGTTCCTCCTACAAAATAATTGTAGTGGCTAACTGAGGATTACAGATTAGTTTCAAGACATTTCAAGACGCAATATAGTGCACTACTTTATGTTCAGAACTGTGCACGTGTATGATAATTTATTATAATTTGATACATTATTTAATGCTCAAATAATGAAATATATTATTTTATTTCAGCGCTTTTTTAGTCATGAGCATGAAAATTAAAATAGTATGCCATACATAAATAAAATAATCTATTATTAAAAAAATATATGAATATTATTTAAATAAATAAAAATATGTTCTAGGAGAAAATAAAAATAACCCCATAAGTAATTTTTGAAACGAAAAAAGAATTAATGTATTTGTAGCTCAAAAATGTCGCTCTGTTGCGATAAACAGTATTCCAAATAATCGAAGAATTAATTTCCTCCTCACATTTGTTAGCATGCCTGGTGTC
>CAXKVY010009208.1:0-22888 GCA_964058915.1 Tetropium fuscum | reverse complement strand
ATTATGTTCCTCCCAGAATTCGACTTATCGAAGTTGGCGCCTATTATTATGCTCGAGTTATCAAGAAATTTGAGTCATAGAAGTTCGAGTTATCAAGTAGTAGTCATTCTCACTGCTAATGCTGATGCCAACCAATTTTTTTCGACATCATAAATTCGAGTCATCGAAGTTCAAGTTATAGAAGTTTGACTGTATATATATATATATATATATATATATATATATATATATATATATATATATATATATATATATTTGCTTTTTAAGTTCTTTGCTATTCATATTTAAGTTGAACAAGTTCTTTCACCTTCATAGAGGATTTTGAGAGTGATGTACGATTTGTTTTATTTGTCATTTAAACTTGAATTTAAAATATTAATACTTCATCACTTCCAGTGACATATTGTGACATTAGTTTTGACACAACTGAAATTCACAGAAAACACAAACCTATTCTACTATTTATATTTGTTCTATTTGACCATATGATATATAAACATTATGCATACAGTTATACAGAAGATGTTAAACTTAAAAATACATAAAATCTTGTAGAATCTATTAAAGCAACTACTTTTCCTAGCTATATGCTAAAAAATTTTGATTTACATATACAATAGAATTCTGAAGCATTTAAAAAGGTAAAGAGGTAAAGAGTGATACAAGAATTGCTTGCATAGTTAAAGCTAAAATCATTTGTTGGATCTTATGTATTAATTGTTATTTCGAAAACTCGAAATAAAAGTAGTTGTTTTAATAGATTCTACAAGATTTTACGATTTTATTTTATTATATAACTGGCAAGTTTGTATTCCTTATTATTCATCTATTTGCTTATTTCTCTACTTGTTTTCGTTCAAAGCATTGTTACATTTATCTGACACTGCTGAGTTGTTAGCTCAGCAGAATACATAAATACTTGTTAATCCCCTTTCAAAGATAGTTGTCATCCATTTCTTAAACAGTTATTAACTAGTTGTCATCTAGTTGTAATACTCGTAACATGTAGTAAAGTTTACACGCAACTCAAACTTGTATTTTTATTAAAGATAGCTCGAGCTATCCACAAAATTAAATAAATTGTTTTTAAAAAGTCAAATCTAGAATCAGTGATCTAACATATATATATATATATATATATATATATATATATATATATATATATATATATATATATATATATATATATATATATATATATATATATATATATATATATATATATATATATATATATATATATATATATATATATAATCTATGCAAATTAGGTACAGTTCCGAATATTAAGATAACGGTGCTTTATGTTGCGAGTGTTATAGCAAGAAATATGTAGAGCGGAACAGATTACCACGGGCACTAAAAATTATGCTTGTAATTCTGCGTTTGTATGTTACGCACATGGAGGGGTATTATCTTTGAGTTTATATGCCCAGAGGTGCCGTCCAATGTAGTAATCTGTTTCCCTGTTTTGTAAGCAAACGTGAGCCTAAGTCAAACCGCACGTTGAGTAACGGTAGAGGAGCTTCAAAATGTCTTGTTAAAGAATTTCTCGCAGCAAAATTGGAATAAAATTTAATATTAGCAACAATAATTATAGGAAGTGTCTACGCAGCCGCCGCGGCGGTTTATTTTAAATACGCACACAACCGACGCCACGCATCGAGGTCACTGCACATGAGCGGTTAATACTTACAATTTAAATATTTAGTTCATCACAGGTTTGTAGTTGCTAGCCTAGTGGCAAAAGGTATGCTTTGTGTACTGCGGATTTCGACAGTTCCTGCAGATGTTTTTTCTATTTTTTCGTTAATCCCTTGTGCTTTCAGATATACGGCACAATTATACTTGTATACATGGTATAAGGAGCCCCAAGGAAGATCAGTTGGTTTCACAAGAATATTTTGAAATTGTTTCGCAGCGGTTAAATAAAAAAAGCAGTGACCGCCGCGACGGTTGCGTACACACTCCCTAATTTATGATACGACAAGCATATGAGTAGCGGAAAATGTATTTACGGTAATTAAACATCATAGATACACATATTATATTACACATTAGTATATTTTATATCTAGGAGTAAAGGCAGTACATTCCCCGACGATGCGATGATGTAAATTTTGTTGGCCGATGCGTTAAGTCGAGGCCAACAAGCATTGAAGTTTGGAAATGAGCTTTTACTACGAGGTACACATGTATACTATTTTTGTCTGAAATCGTAATAGATATTATTATGAATTATGGATTTTTTAAAATATACATAAAAAAGCGGAATGGGAAAGTTACTTTCCAGGTTTCCAAGGACGGAAAAAGATAATTATTATAATGTTTATTAAAAAATACTATTACTATTCCTTCCTAAGACGTAAACGTAACGTTCCCGTACTGTTTTATAATGGTGGGTTTATTAACAACTGTCTAATATAATAGAATCGGGTATTTTGGAATCTGAAATTGCGCCGAGAATGTGGGCCATCTTTCTCACCAATTTTAGACAAACTTAAATGTAAGTTAATGAAATATTAATATTATACAATTTGAAATTTGACTGTGTCACATCAAAAACAACAATCTTCAAAAGGGAAGGGGTTTCATTTTTTATATGTAGCAGTTTCTAGTTTTACAGTTAAGTTCGTTTACTACGGTTAAGTCATATGACACTACTGTGGTTTTAACCGCTCTATCACCAGAAGAATCCTTACTTATTATTATATTAGACTTATTTTCGAAGATACTACAATTTAAAAAAAATCTTAGCCTCATTCTTAAGATGTTTGACCTTGAGAAGTCTAGTGTTTTCACCTGGACAATATTTTCGTATGGCTACTGCTGATATAAAGCCAAAGGTATTATGCAATACCTCCTCGGGTAAGAGGAGCAAGTCCTTAATCGCTATAAAACTCTGTCAATACGGGAACTTAGTATTTTACGAATTTCAGTAGTTATAGTAAATATCTGCAGAAAGGTCAACAGCACGATTAGGACGCTAAGCCCCTAGATAACATTTGTCAAAATTGGGTGAGCGCGCTTCTGCTCATCGACTGCCATGCTCTAGGAAGTAAAATATAATCCCCCATTTCAGCGGTTGTAAACAACACACATAGAAAACCAAGAATATACGAGTTTGCTCCGCCGCCCGCCGTCACGATATCGTCGGAAATCAAGGAAATGATATTGGATGCTGGTCGTTTAAGGCCAAATAAACCTCAATATCTTCGAGAGCCGCATAAAAGCGTAAAAAGAAAAGACAAATGCCGGGTGGAGAGGTCAAATCTCCGTGAACACTGAAGGCCAGAGCCATTTACGGAATTTCTGAGAGTATCTCGCAAAAAGGACGTTTAATTAGTTATCTATTAACTGTAGTTTGGCGTCATAAGAATCATTATCTGGATGTCAAGGAGATAAATTTCCGGCTGCCATTTCTTTATTTGTTAACCGATCGAGATGAAACTTTAGTCCGGCGGATTAAAACCTATATTCATAAGAATTATGCACAAGATGTTAAAAGTAATTTGTTTTCCGTCGCGTCAGTTTGGACCTAAGGACCATCTTCAGAATGGGAGCTCATCGGATCAGTGTCTTTTAACTTCTGTACAGTCGCGGAAAGTACAGGGTGGACGCCGGCTGTATCTCAGAAACTACTTATCATACAACTTTGGAAAAATGCTAATAAGTAAATCAACCAAAGAAAATTGCTGAAAATTATTTTTAAGTTCGAAAAATGGCCGCTAGAGGATGCAATTGTTATGGCAAATCAGATGACGGGATTTTTCTAGAAAATATGCACATGAAGAGGTATTTTAAATATTGCTATTGTAATCACATAAAATATATTTTTTTTGTTATAACGTATTTTGCCCTATATCATAAAATAAAGTGGTGGGGGAAGGTTAAAGGTGCTTTTCTTAATATAAGGATAACTCTGGTTTGGGTTAACGGAATTAAACAAACTGGGGCTCGTTTAAAAGAGATTTATTCGTTAATAATATGCGACATAAATTTTGTCATAATAGGTTTTGCCGTGATAGCTAGAGGGCGCTGTTTGATATAGTAACAGTTATTTGGCGTTTGCAAAAAAATTTTAAATGGTAGGCTATATCTCTTTCTACATAGTTAAATAGAGGACAAATTTCCCAAAGAGACCCCTGTCTCTTTGGGAAATTTGTCCAAACCGTAACTTTCTATATTCTCTCTAACGGCAGATATTAAGAGAACAAATTAAGTCCAGATTGCCGCGTAGGCCTATAGCCTAATTAAAAATTATATTACAAAACTACACTACGACATACTCTAAACAAAAATTATAATTAATAATAATATATATAATAATAATAATAATATCCTTAAATCATCATAATCAGTTTGTTTAATACCGATAACCCAAACCAGAATTATCCTTATTTTAAGAAAAGCACTTTCCCCCACCACTTTCTTTTATGAGATACAAAATTCGCTCATGATTGAGATAGAGCAAAATTAAGCTCCCCTTACCCTTAACTTCAAAAGCGACGTATGCCCAACTGGTGCTTTTTGCTTTTAAGGGGTGAAAGCTACCCCTTCGTGAAAAAAATTGAAAAATGGATTCACATCTTAAATAATTATGTAGAAAGCTTATTTCATGTTCTCGAACGTGATTTACAATGTATTGCAAATTTGCAACCCTTAAAAACCACCTATAATAATGTATAAATGCCTAAATAAATAAAAAAATATAAACGAAATTATTGAAATTTATGTATGTATATACATGACATACACACATATGATTAATTATGAAACTAAACAATTATGTGGAATGGAAAAATTTTAATTATCTGAAAAAATGCGACTGTTTTTTTACCACAACTCCCTTAGTTTTGAAGCTACGACGTCCATTCAACAACCATTTTACAGGTAATACAGGTATATGCCCAAACCCATCATGTTCAAAAGGTAACGGGTAAAAAGTAAAAAAGTCCAAAATTTTTGTGTTTAGAAAAAATCTACATTTTTGTACTATATAATTTTTTACGTATGTTTTTTAGTTTTCGAGTTATTTGGAAAACAAATTATTTTTAAAAATACTTTCATTTCCATATTTCTTTACCATATTTTTTTCCGAAAAATACGCAATCTAATCCGGTATAAGTAATAATAAAATTAAGTAATTTGTAAAGGGATAACGGTCAATATTCACTCTGGTGGGAATGGCTGGTGTGTTAGCACTCATTTTTGTTGAGCGGCCCACTGTTTTTGCATGGTACCTTGCTTAGTTATAACGCAATATTAATGCATAGTGCTCATAGTGCTCAGTGCTCAGTGCTTTAAAGATATTTTCAAAAAAATGTTATATAAGTTTTTCCCGAGAAATGTATGTTTTGCGTTATTTAACATTGAATACCTCGAACCAAGTTGTTGCAAAAAGAAGTCTTCTTCAACGAGCCATAACTCCCTTTATTTTGGTCCTAGCGCACTCATAGAAAAGGCAGTCTCTGATATAAGCCTCATTTTTCGTCATTTCAACTTTTTTCAGAGAACGCGAAGGTTTCGAGTTATTCGCGAAAATCCGTCCCCAAACATGCATTTGTAACACGTTTTCAATCGCGAATAACTCGAAAAATATCGATATCGGAAAACTTTTTAGAATTTTTTTTACTTAAAGTTTGTCGCTGTATCCATTTCCGTGGTAATTTTGAGTGAAAACACATCCGTCTCCGAGAAGGGGTGGTATCCACCCTCAGGGTAAAACAAGTGACTGATCCGATCGGCTCCCATTCTGAATATGGTCCTTAGATCCCTACTGACAAAAAAGAGAAATCGCTTTAAACCTCGCATAATTCTTACAGCAATCGCCGGACTACTTGGCATACGTCACATGTTATCAAGACAACATTTTTTATCTACTATTCAAGTTTGTACGACTTCCGGTTTCCCCGGAAGTGGTTCAAATTTTATATTTTCTAATAGAATACACTGTATATTTTTGCATTTTTGGAATCTAGAGGTGTTTTCTACATATAAGTAACTATCATAGTTCTTGTCTGTTTATACCATTTCGAATTTTTACAGTCAATTTTAATTTTTATGTAGTATAATTATTGTTGTAATATTTATAAAAATTCAAAGGCATTGTCCAGTAACTCGAATTGTATTATTTCAGTGTAAAATATATAGCTCATTCCATTTGAAAAACATATATGTTTGGTTTGTATCTTTTTATTCAGCCACCTAAAAATACCAATATAAAATACCTAATTTAAAAACAAGCGTGTCACTGACTCCTCTACCACATTCGATAATAAATTTTTATAAGGTTGTTTAGTTGTTTTCCCATAATATTCCTCGCCGTTTCCGTGTGACCACCTTGTATGTTGGCGTATTAAAATATTTTTCGTATCTTTTCAACCACAAAGCACGTGTTTTTGCATCACTGCCGCAAAAACTAGTTCAGAAGATGCAGTCAACCGTGGGTTGGGGTGGGGCCTGCACTGGGACGTATGCACAGCACCTCACTTTTAGACCTCTCTTTCTGGCTTACGTCTCAACGCTTTGAGTTTCTGGTCCCATTTAGGAGCGATAAAATATAACATAGCCACTGAGTATCTATTCACTTAATCTATGATTATACGTTTAAATGATTTTCTTTATGGCGAGCGAGGAACAGTCAAAATAGGCAAATACAGGTCCGCAAAAATTCGCATAGAGCTAAAAACTGGTAAAGGTTTTAAATATATTATTACAAATAAAATATTGAGTCCCCACCTTTTGATAAAAATTGGTAAAGGTTTTAAATATATTATTACAAATAAAATATTGAGTCCCCAACTTTTGATAAAAATTTTATTCAAGGTCAAAACTCAAAAATAGCGTTTTTTCACATATTTCTCTTAAACGGTAAGTGTTATCGTTAATATATGTCAGATAAAGGTTGCAAATCATGCAATTGTCTACAAAAATTGTTCATATCATCTTCTTCCTACCAATCACCATTTCTAAATTACCGCGATCCAAAAGTTGGAAAAGTCGTTTTTTGCCGGCGTAATCCACAATCTAATGTTATGAAGGTTATCAGATGGTATCCCATAGATTGAAATGGTACCTACTATGGGTAATAATCAAACTGGAAAGGATCATTGTGATTTCTGGAAAAATTTATTATGATTGACAATCTTCAAATTCTACTTCAATAGTCATGTTGAAGAAGCTGTACTTTTCAACACATATCACGTTCCTCTATACTACCAAGTTCTAGGTGGCTAGGAAATGAACTGGACCCAGAAGACAGGGGTTGAAAATTAATAGATAATAGTTTGGAGTCAATTCAAACTCTACTCCCGCCCGCTCCAGAGAAACTCCTTAATACTTTTTTATAATTGCAAGAAGGGTTTTTGTAAAAAATATGGCTGTAAAAAAAGTCGAATAATTTTTTTTACCGTTATGTGTCAATTGTAAAGTCTTGCTCCAATGTTGAATCAAATACCACATCTGAAGATACATATGATATCGATGAAGTCACAACTGATGTTTTTTTAGAACAATGTACAGAAACCAAGCAAGGGGAGGAAGAAGAAAGTTAAGATGGAGACATGACTGTTGAAGATTTTCAATTATAATAAAATTTTCTAGAATTGATGAATAATCCATTCCACTTTGGTCATTACAAATATGATCAATGCGATACAGACTTATCAAATTTCCTTTATCACAATAGATCGTGGAGAATGGCTATTGGGAAATCACGTAAAAAATTCGCCAAGTACACTACCTCATAGGTGGTGCAAAAATGATCTTCAATAACATTTTTACTAGAAGTAGGATCAGTGGAGACTCTTAATATTTCATATTTATATATATATATATATATATATATATATATATATATATATATATATATATATATATATATATATATATATATATATATATATATATATATATATATATATATATATATATATACTGTATTTAGGACCTGTAACTAAATTTACAAATTTTTACTGGATTATCTTGTTATGAAGGAAATATTCACATTAAGTAATTTATTTTACTTACTAAATGAAAGAAAAGTCCAGGAACCGCTAAAGAATTTGCAATTCTAAAGCAGCAATGCATATAAAATGAAAAAGACGTTACTCTTACACGCAGAACCAGAAGCCGTGAAACGTGCCATTATGATAATGCATCCCCAGCAAATCAAAATAAAATCTGAAATGTTTACTGGTTCTCGTGCTGGGTTTTCGTCGTTCCTTATCTCGGCCGGACAGAAATAATACAATTTTCCAAACGTCGTTCCGCTGCCGTAACAGCCAGAGACTGAGATGATAAAATGACCCGTTTGCCAAAGGTTATCAGGGAGACAACCAATCAGGCGCTACGCATCCTTCCCGACTCGCGATAAAAAATAAAAGTTAAAGTAAAGCTGTATATATGCGATACTACAGACGCCAAAGAAACAAACGAAAGAGGAGGACGCCTGCCGAACTCGAAATCAGATAAGGCCACGCCAATATGGCTTTGCCTCACTCGCGTTACACCCCAGGACGTATGGATTTGGTTGTAAAAATTACGGGAGAAATATTTTCCTAATAATAACCATTTTTCTTCCAACGTCATATAAGTGACAACTTATTTGACGTTACTCAATAATAATAAGTGTAATTTATATTTATATACTAGGAGTATAAGTACTTATACTCCTAAGCGTGTAAACACATTATAGTTCTATGAATTCTATTTTAATAATGAACATTTTTTTATACAAACATTTATCTAGAAGATTAACTTTAGAGAAGTTAAACTTTAAAATGCATAAAATCTTATAGAATCTATTAAAACGACTTCTTTTCTTAGCTAGATGCTAGAAAATAGTGAATTAAATATACAGTAGAATTCTGAACCATTTAGAAAGGGAGTGGTGCAGAATTGCTTGCTTAGTCAAAACTAAAATCATATCCTATTGTGCTATCCCACTCTATATAAAAAAGTCCTATTTTTATCATGGAATATATTTATTAGCTTTTATGTTATTTGCTATTTACATTTATTATGTGAGAAGAAATCTTCGGTTTGTAGCAATTCATTACACAGAGAAATAATCAAATACACAGATAAATAGTCAACGCAATACACTTACCAGTTGTATATCTGGACATATATATGGAAACGAATCAATTAGTTAAAATGAATACGAAAATTAAAAAGAGCATATAAATAACTTCGACATAACCTAGTAATTTATCAAACATATAGTTATAATAAAGTAAGTCTAAATTCTATATTATTGCCATGCAAATACACAAAAAAGTAGTTAACGAGACTATAACGCTTTTATAGCCTCGAAGAAATACAGACTTCCTTGCCTACAAGCAACAACTAAGAGGACGACGCTATGGCACCAAAAGGTAGCCACGTAATTTTTGATATCTCTTCAAAAATTCTCTCTGTTATAAATTTTGTATTTTAAAATAAGAAAAGTGTAAATCAAGTTTATAAATTAACCAGCCGTAAATACTATTACTGGTAATATTTTCAATAATTTTCATCGTACACGAGTGTGTACGGGTTGCAAAGCATTATCATCAAGAAAATCTCGGATAATACAAAGTACCAGAGTTCCTGAAAAGTTCTCAGATAATTCGACGAAGACGTAATTGCTGTCCCATTGATATTATTACTCATCAGTTATTTTGCATCCACAACGAGATTGCAGGAGTTCGACGAGAAGTATGAGACATCATCGACATGATGACATCATCGACATCGAAGCATGATGACATCATCGATAAGTTTGCTCCATAAAGGATATCAGAATACACATTATATTTAAAAAAGTACATGGACATGGACTTGAGTAATTTCTTTTCGAGGTATCTTGAATATTTCCTGGTCCAGACCTGTCGAATCCTTTGAAGCGCATTTGTAAAACTTCGCAAATCAAACAGCATTAGTTATTTTAAGTAAAATCTCCGAGGAGGTGGATAAACACAATACTGTGTTTAACTTCCCGGGTCTTAAACTGATTGACAGGAATTTTGAACCTGTTCGCGTAGCTTTTTGGAGGTTGTTGCATATCCTGTTAGTAATGTATACTATACATACATTAAAATAAAATACTTGCGTCACTACTAGACGCGGAATACATTTCGGGCGTAGCAGGTCCAAATTCACAGCGGATCATAAAGATATTGTTAAAAGAACCAGTAACCGCAGTCGCTACTCGATTTCAAGGGGCTACGCCCAAATATTATAATTAATTATCCGCCAAGGTCGCGCAATATTCTAAAAACAATACTCACTCATACAGGAAATCTGCAAATATCCAGACTACTTGAGTCGATGTGTTAACGCCCTCGTTCCGTGGCCTAGAAAGGCATATATTTGTAAAAATCAAAAACAATTTCCTACTCCGCAGTCTGCTGCGTTAACTTGTATAATGTATATTTTCCGATTCATGTGTATTATTGAAATCGCCTTGCCGCAATCTGATCGCCTTACCGTTTTAGGATAACCCATACAACAATTGACACACCTCTTCGAATTATTGTAAACGTTTTTTATTACCAGATTGCCTTAGTTCTGTGAAAGTACTTACATACGTGCTTTTTGGTAGTATTTTAAATAAGTAACGACTTGTGCTGTAGAAATATAGAGGTCGCAACATTTATTTTTTTTTATTAACAAAGATTTTTTAAAGTACATTTTCTAGAATCCTATATTTCTGAGGGTCCCTACAACAAAAAACAAAATAATAAGGTTTTTGGATGCGCCAACAATCTGCTGCCTTATCGAAAGAGAAAATCCACAGAATCCAAGAATTTTGGCATCGTGATTTGAAGGGCAGATCATGATCTCAAAAAATCCCAAAATAGTTCAACCGGCTTTTTGTTCGCTATATATCAAAGCACGATTTGAAATATATATGAAACGCCACTGGTTTCGTCGGATATTACAGACACACAGCCGACTTTTTTATCCCTTTAAAAATTTGCATTTGCAAAATTTCATTTTGTATTATTTTTGACGCCCCCTTAAAAACTGTTGCTTTTTCTAAATGACTCTTGAGACCAGTGTCCAACTCAGCACTCAAATCAATCAACCCACGTAAAGCTTCCGGGTTAGATGATAAAGTCAACTCGTCATGCCCTCTTAGTGCAAATTCGAGAGCTCCACAAAAACGCACATATTTAATTATAAGGTTTAAAATGTACTTATTTTCGTTGGGGTTTCAATGTGTCGTCTATATTTGCTATTAAATTGAGCCGTAATACTTACACTTCCAAAAAGTAAAAATTGCACGTTACTCATGTTGTTGACTTAACGTGTATCTTCGCATAAATGGTTTAAATCGTATTTTTACATCATAATCACAAATCCACGTATATTTATTGATCGTTTATTCATCTGATATTCTAGATATGTTAGATAGATACGTCTTGGTGGCATTCATATGCTAACAGAAGGCAAACCAAACAGCCCTGGCAGATGGTAGCGATGCAGTGCAATGGCAGAATGGTAATGACATGAAGTGGTAGGAACGCGACGCGAACTTTTACGTTTGAGGATAATTAAAATAATCAAAACATTGCCTTATTATTTATATTACCTTCGTTATCGTTTTTGAGGGTTGCGCAAACCTGCATACCATAGATAGAGCCGCCACTGTGTATGAGACAGTAGACAGAATGATAGCAAAATGGTGAAGTCCAGGTCTGTAATTTTTTTTCAGGAAGTATAACACAGACCCTAAAATACACTTAGCTTTTGTTTAAAGTACTTTAGAAATTCTTAGAATGTGCACGGCATTTATCTTTACATTTTTGTAGTTTTGTGATTATAATAAAAAGTTAATCATGTTTTATATATTGTATCTAGTGTTGTCATTTTCAATATCCCGATGGTTGCAAAAATTGAGAAATCTGAATTTTTTTAATCGGTGTATAGCGAAAGGTAAAAATATGTAGGCTGTGAGTTAGGAAAGGCTGTGGCGCTTTCTGTGACTGTCGAAAGTTGGGACTGCAATGTTTAGCAGTTTGTGGCAACTGTCATGGGACATCTTGCCTGAATGCTGCCCCAATCGAAGACCATAATAAAATGAATTTACAAAATAAAACTTACATCCACGATCCAGAAACAACCTCTATTGATTTCCTCCAGTGGTGAGGAAAAGAATAAATCACGGCTCGATAAGAAGAAAATGTCAGAAAATAAGTCAGAATTGAGTTACATTAGCAAACCTAATTTTTGTACTAGCAAACTGTAATTTTTGTATTATTAATATTAAGTTAATAATTGAAAAAATAAATATGAATTTTGATCGCACATGTCTCGGAAATACGCCAAAAATGAATAGAAACTATTTTGTTGCAAATTTTGTCAGCTTTAATAGAAAGGCCTTATCGCTGGGATGCATAATTTCCGAGACATAAGCGAAAAACGAAATAAACAATCTCCTATATGCCACCCTGCAATCCACTCTAAATTAGTCTAGTTCAATAAGGCAAAGGCAACAAAAAGTGACATTTTTTTTCAAAGTTACTAAATTTTGAACCAGGATATCTCGGAAACTATGCGAGCTAGTAGCGAAAAAATTAATGAAGTCAAACATATGGCACATTTTGTGAGCTTTGGTTTTGTATATAATGGTTTTAGGCATAGTTTCCGAAATATAGGCAAAAATACGAAAAAGGGTACCTTCTGCGTACGCTCGTGCAACTCCAAGGAGTGGAGACTTTTAGTATGTTTACCTCAAACAAAGTCCCAAACAAGTTCAACAAAGTCCCAAGGCAAAAATTGTGTTCCTTTCATTTCCCTCTGTAATCCTTCATTGATTGGACTATTAATCAATGTTGTATCCAATGTTTTTCAAAGCCACAGTCCAAAGCCGATCTGAAATGTTTGTATGTAAACATGATTTTTCTCCATTATGCGATGAAAAGTGAAAATGGCATTTCAATTTTAATTAACTAATATTAATTACTAAAATCCGTCCCCTGCCAAACTCGAGAATTCGCAATATTATTAAAGCTCGTGACGAAATAATCAGAATGATTCCATCGAGGGCGTTAGAAGGGCTTAACATTAACAAGCTGTTCTATTGTCTCCTTGATTAATTTTAGTAGGTTTATTGCCTTTAAATTAAAATGCAAATATCTGTACGGCGCCCTTGCTTGAGTAAGGCCACCGCCTGAAGATCACGGTCAAGAGTGCAGTGTAAACGTGTTCATAATTTCGTACGTAATTAAATCTTAAAATATATACCATAGGGTATGGAGATGTTAATACATTATTAACTATTGGGATCTTATGTATCATATTTTATGTAGAAAAGTGTGAATTGTTGATATTATATTAACAATTAAGTACCTATATCTATAAATGATCATATTGTATAATAGATGAAATATAATTGAGTTGAAAATATATCAAATATATCATATATAGAAAAGATAATTATAGTACGCATTAAATAAGAATGAGGAATGTAAACTGTAAGTATAGGAGGCATTGTGAATATATAAAGATGCTAAGCATATATAAAATCTATAATTAGTGAGAAAGTGCAGGGCATAGTAGAGAAAATAGTACATGGCATAGACTTAATTATAAAAATAAATCAGGTTTGTTTATATATAAATCTTTTTTTGTTTATATTATAAATCTTGGTTTATCAGAGGATAAACCAAGCGAGAAAATAATAATTGAAGAAAAAAAAGGAGATTCCAGAGATAAATAAAAAAGCAGATTGCAGATATAAATAAGAAAAGAAGACTAGAGATAGAAATAAGGGGAGAAGAGGACTAAAATATTTGATGAATTGCAGAGAAACCAGATAGACGGGGTATGCTGAAGAATAATATCAAATAGCTGTACAAGAGCAAATTTATGAAACTAAAAGCATAAAGAAGCAACGTTAGACAAAATTAAGGTACATCATTCGAATATGACTATAAAGTTAGTCATGACTATAAAATGAGATATAAAACATGTTGAACAATTTTCTAAATTATCAATTGCTTACCTTCATAAAAGAACAATTTTAAATAGAGCTCATAGATATAAGAATTTTAGTAAAACTAATTCGGACTATAAACAAAATTCTCCCAAAATCTACTAATGTCAATAAATTTATATTAGGTTACGTAGTAGATAGATTTTTACAATATTTCATTTACTATCATTTTCCACCAAATTACAATAATCCATTTGGATCCTATATATCGATAGTATCATAATGGTTAAATTTGTTATAAATCCTTGTGTTGTGTATTGTATGGTCTCTCACAGCTTACTTCTAGATCCTACTCCTCAGATAATTAAATAGAAAACACGAGGGAGAAGGCTCGGAAATCATCAAGTACCGGGCTTATCATCAATCATTATTTTATTTTTTTATGAGACTTAATATCTATACGTTTGGTAGATAATTTGATATATATAGTTAATGTATTATATTTTAATTTATAGATAGAAAATATGGTTTGATTCTGCCTATATATGTTAGAATAGAATATCTAGATGTTTACTTACTTTAATTGATGCTTATTGCCTGAAGATCTTATTGTTATGGGTTCCAGTTCACAGTCTTTGTTCTCATTTGTTTTGATTTTATTTATTTTGAAAATTGAAATTTTATTGACTAATTTTGAGATAATTTTTGTTTAATAAAAGAGCATGAAATTCTTTCTTCATGGGTAGAGTTAAAATTTAGATTAGTTTCAAGCAAATGAATTTAAAATATGGAAATATTATTAATATTATAAACTTTTTTGTGCAAGTATATTATGACCTGATTTTGTCTTTCAGTGAAATATTATTATTCAGAAGAAAATATTATTTTGTAAATAAATATTTGCTAACATTTATTATATGTAAATCATATTGTGTGAATGAGGTTATATGAAATTTTTTATATAACAAGAAGCTATGCTAATCTATGACACCTAAATATCTTAGACTAGTGAAAAAAAATATATATATATATAGGACATTCAGAGTCCTAATAAATATATAAAACAATAAATGGAAATGTTGTGTATACATATACACAAGCAATAGTGTATACATATACACATATGCAGTCGGCAAAGGTTGTTATGATCATTAAAATTACTTCAACGTAAACAAACCTCTGAACATAAAACACCCGTTCTACACTGCACTATCTTGAGAATTTTCCCTCTCACGGTGTTTTGCTGCATTCTGCAAACTCGAACTCGACAATGGCGTCTCTCAGCTCTTACGACGTTTATCTGATGCTGGGCCGCTTCGGAATCACCAAATCAGGTATCTGGAACTACTGGATATGAAAATTTTTCTCTTTCCGGTTCCTCTTCTTTAATTAATATAAAATTCTACGCGGATATCTGGAAGCTCGTAGACCTATGACCGTATAGCAATCTACTTTGTTGGATACACATGTTGACAAACACTTTATGTTACTTTTTAAATCTTACTTTTAACAATTTACTCCTAATTTTCTACTTTAAACTTAATATTTTTATAGATACAATAATTATGTGGCGATCTTCTTGAATGCCTTTTACGTACTCTTCTTCCAGAAGGTAAAATTATTTTATTTTTATTATTACAAGTATTATATCTATACATTCAATTGTGCCTTTAAATTTCAGTTTAAATTTTTTTTGCACTGGAATTAAGTCTTTTTTTACAAGAATATATGTCAATAGAAAGTATTCCACCATAACAAGTAATCTACAAATGAATACAAAAACCCTTTGCAAATAAAATAAGCTACATCATTCATATTACAGCTAGCAAAAATAACAATTTGTATTTTTCCCCCCTCGCACGTACCCCGCAACCCTCTCAACTTTGGGGCAATATCGCTCAAAAATATTTCTTTGTCAATATCTCGATTCTGAACGGTCCTGCGAGAAAAAAGATGGTTATTGAAATTAAAAATAAGTAAATTTTCTATCAAAAAGGTTCAGGCACATTTTTACGTAGCCTCAATATTTTTGGAGCTATAGGCCAAGGAAGTCAATTGTAGTAACGCATTCGTTTCGTATATTGACACTTTCCTATATGTATATCCGCACTTTCCATTTGCTACTATGTTTAATTATCACTTATAATTATTGCACAAGAGATTTCTATTTTACCGGATAAATTTGGATTGTTGTTTAATAAGAAAATGTTGCCTATCATAAATACAAACATCGAGTGTAATTCGGCAGGACAATTTAATGAATAAGAAATTTTGAAACATATGAATGCAAACGTTATTTATAAAACACTAAGAATAAACACAACTTTATTTGAGCTTGATTAACTGCAAAAGTTGCAGGTAACTTTTGTCACTGTCAAAGTTTAGACAGTATTGGACAGTGGCATATGCGATTTTTATATAAATTAAATTATCACTTTTAAAGTTTAATTAAAGGCATTTATTATCAATTTTTAAATTACAAATTTAATTTACATTACAAAAATTGCAAAAGTTTAAATTACAAAAAAGATGAAGTAAATTTAATACATTATCAATTTTTAAATTACAAATTTCTACAACTTTTTATTTATTTAGTTAACTAACTTTTAATTTATATTATATATTTTTTAAGTTTTGAAAAGGTTCCAAAAAACCTCAACCTCTTCGTACTGATCGAGTTCCAAAAAAGTTTATACCAACCTACGATTTCTTTAATGACCCGATTTCTTTAATGATAATGAACGAGGTCTATAATGACCCGGATCCAACAAATTAAATCGATTAAAACGATATTAATCTATCTAATTGGCCTAATTCTCTCTAAGTGAAAAAGAAAAAATACTGTATTTATTTGTTGGTGATGTTAATATAAGAAAAACAAATTTAAAAACAATTAGCGTCGGAGTTTAGTTGCCGGTAATATTTAATTTATCCATTTAAACCAGTAATTTATAATGATTTGAGCCAAATTTTAAAGTTAATATGTATTCTCTAATCCATACTGATGTATTTTCATTGCACAATAGGTATTTAGTAGAGATTTTGAAGACATTGTCTTAAGGGGACATTGTTTAATTATTTTCTTACAGGTAAATTTTCTAAACTATAACTGGAAGATATTTATACCAGCTCAAATTACCCATTAGATATCTTGTTTTTTATTACATCATTCGCATAATCTTAAGCAGCAAGGTTAGCGTCTTAAATGTACGTATAAAATCTCACTCGCTAGCTTGTCCGGTATCAGTTGATTCGCGTAAACTGGACTACAGAAAACAAAGCACCATGAACTCCTTCGTAAGTATTTCAACAACCATTTCAATAATTAAACCGATAATGTTTCAATTTTATTCGCAGGCTCTAGTCGCCTTTTTCGCCGTCTTCGCTGCCGCCAATGCAGGAATCCTCGCCCCAGCAGCTAAGATCCTGCAAGGACCCAGCAGCAGGACCACCTTAGTAGGCCCCGAAGGAAGCGTCATCTCCTCTGTCGCTCCAGGTGGTCAAGTGATCACCGAGTCATTCCCAGGAGCGGTAGCTTACTCTGCCCCAGTAGTAGCCGCCCCAGCTCTTGCTGCCTACTCTGCCCCAGTAGTGTCCGCCTACTCCGCTCCGGTAGTATCTGCCTACTCTGCGTATTCTGCCCCAGTTTTAGCTGGTGGATTAGTCGGTGAACAAACTGTCGTTGCTGGTCCCTCTGGAACCATCGCCACCGGGAAAAGTTTCGCCAGCCCCGTCGTTGCCGCATACGCCGCCCCTGTAGCATGGTAATTTCTGCTACTAGACCCAAATGCTTTATTTATGAACTACCTACATACTATTATTTTTTTACATAATAGAAATAAAAAGAATTATTGGGATTTTGCTAATTTATATTTCCCCATCTATAATATATATATATATATATATATATATATATATATATATATATATATATATATATATATATATATATATATATATATATATATATATATATATATATATATATATATATATACAATGTACAATGTACAATGTGTGTCCTATCCTTATTAATAGAAATGATTCTATAAGTACAACTATCTGTTGTAACTGTAAGATGTTTAGTTATTTTCTCGAAGAGAAATAGAATTCCCTTAGTGGTGGAAAATATATTTGTAAAAGAGATAAAAGTTTTACGTAAAAAAGCTTAAAATATTATAAACTTCAAATATTAAAGAAATAGATGTATCAATAAATTAAAATAAATATCGACGCTTATAGAGTCCGTCACACGAGAGTTGAATAACGTAAAGAATTTGGGTTAAAAAGTCCGATTTCGCTAACGTTCTGTACGTGGAGGGAAATGTCTATTAAGCTTAAATAGAAATCAATTAACCCTATAAATATATCTAAAATCATTTTGCTAAGGCCTCCTTCTTACGGTTAAAAAATATGTTTCCAACTATTTATATTACTGTAGATTGATAACTTACTTATCACAAAGCGGTTCATGTTTTAACCATAACATTGTGTCTTTGTAACGGGTAGTAAGTAATTTCTTAACTATGCTTCCATTATTTTTCAACCGCAACAGAACTCGAGACATAACCTTTTCTTGCCATTAGTGGATCGTTTTGCAAGCACTATACAGATATCGTGCTGTTTCTTGGTTAATTATTGGTCCTTTATATAATATATTCCTCAAAATAGTATTTACATTGCATACAAAGTATTTATAATTCAAATTCATAAAGACTTTACTTTACTTTTTTATCACAACGATGCATGGGGGACAAAAAAATTTGATTTTCCTTCTATATAAGTAAGTGTTGACTGGCAGAAAAATTACAGTAAAGTAATTAGTAGAGAAAATTATAATATTATAAACTCACTTAGGCGAAACTAGAGGACTAATACAGAATGTACATTATAAACATCATGTGATCATCAATTTAGTATCAATTTAGCATCAATTTTAACATCAATTTTAACATCAATTTAGTTTATTATTTATTATGCCTAAAAACAATGAAAAAACAATGATATATCTCAGCAAAAATGGAAACCGAAATTAAGTCTATACATGTATACTTATATGATATGATGTTACTAATTTAGTATTTCTCGTTTCCTGCTAAAATAGGTATGGATAATATTTTTTCTCAATGCATTTCTCCTGTGGTCGTTTCCAATGTTTAGAGTCATACCTGGTAGTCATAATAAATAAAGTGTCCATCTTCAATCAATATGTCAGACCTGCTTGTGTAGTTAGGCTGTAAATATAAAAAATACAGAAACAGACAAAAAACTCAAACGTCAAAATTATGGATCCACTATGTGATTTTCTAAGATATTTCAAAATGACACAAATACTAACCAGCATACACCTTTCTCCTAAAGATGCTACATACAAAATACCGGGAATGGAGAATGGATGTGTCACAAACCCATTGCTGATGTAGAATAAGAGAAAAATGAACGTCGAGCTCCGATTAGTAAGCTTAAGATTAACTTAGGCAGGGGACTTACGAATCCTAAGGAACTCGCTTTCTAACTACTAATATGTTCAACTATGGGTACCACACTTACTTATCATTAGTATAAAAATACGTAAAAAGAAGAATCGTATAATTTAAGTAGTCCTTCTTTGACGTAAGAAGATTACGATTTAAGGTTTTAAATGCATATTAGCAAAATGGTTTTCATTGTCTTTAGTTGCTGGCAATGTATTATTCACAGTAAAAAAAATACTTATAGTATTACAAATTATCTCGGCAAAATTGTCTACTTGGTTGATTTCCCTCAATGTATTAATAAGTTAATTACAAAGGTTCCTATTTTATTTTTGTACTACAGTACACAAAAGGGCCAAGTTTCCAGTGTCCTCTGAGCTCGACAGAAGCTCCGGTTGCATATTTTCTCACCTTTCCCCCACATACGTCATCGTTCAACTCTCGTCTGGACATTACCACGAAGTGACTTGACTCAATTTTCAGAATTTTGAGCTAAATTAAATGTCATGTTGAAATTTTGAAACATCATTGATCTTACGCCACAATTAATAAGATAATAGTAGATAAATTTAGATGAATGTAATTCTTTTTATGGGTGTTTAAAATAGCGCTATAGAACATTAAAAAAGCATATGAAAGTATAACGTAATACACGAATTATATGTACATCTTTTTGTGTTTTAAAAATAATTTGCACAGAAATAAAATTGGAAAATATCCTTTGGTCTTTCAGAAAAGGCTTTTAAAACAAATCAAATAGGTACATTTATATATAAATATAATATATGTTTCAAAGTTTCAAACCTGCTGGTGCAATAGTTATATTATTTCTGAAAATAAAAACGGACCAAATAATAATATATTATTCAATGAGTGGCGCAACTCACCCAAATTAATAATGGCCATTAATTGCAAGTTGAACACTGATTTGTCCGCGACCATTATTTATACGTTCTCTATCTTGAACGAGTTGTTTGTAGAAGTCGGCGGTCGTATAGCCACCTTGCTTTTTGCGCTCACTACAATTATACGGGATGTAGTGTGTGTACGTTGCCATGACAACAAAATATGTAATTCAAATGTATAGTGTGGTATAATAATATTCAGCTATTATTATTCAATACTATTGTATAATGCATCCATTATACAACACTTTGGAAATATATTATTGAGTTATTATAAAATGGTCTTAGACAAAAAAATATTCTATAAAAACATCGTTTAAACACATGATGTGGGCGATTAAGGTAAACCAGATGAAACTAACACTAACTTAGATGAATTTTATTATAAATATATAAATGGTATTGTAAATAATTTAATTTAGGTAGATCAGAGTGAAGGCTCTTGCTTTTGCCTTCTGGCTTAGCCGTATTGTTCCAATACAGTGCGTTTCAATGACTACGTTTCATATTCAGTTTGAAAATGACTAGCTTTAAAGAATTTTTGTATTCCCGTTTCCATTGTTTCTTTGCATTTAATAGAATGGAGGTTATTACAGAGATTGAGAGGAATTTGGAGGTTATTACAAAGATTTTTAAATTAAGAAAATCTAGGTAGCCTTGTTCTCCTAACTAGGTGTATTATTGGGCTAGATGCCCAATAATAGGCCGGAACAAAAAGTCCACTAGCAAGTAAGTGATATCACTTGCAAGTGATAAGTGAAAGTTGATATTCTACATGCTCATTTTACTCATGATAAGATGGTAAAAGTTTTTGTTGTTTCCTTTTTATTTCTTCAATCTAATATCTTTTAATTTATATTATTTGCATATCTTTGTATTATATTTAAGGGTATAACCCTTATCAAATATAGATGATAACGTGAATAATAATGGATTTGATTGAAAAACCGTTGAAAACAAATGTATTATTTCTTTCTGTATCAGACAGGATGGAAAGTTCGTAATTTTCATCAGGTAAATACGTTTTGTAAATATCTTCCAATTTTTTTACACAAAAGTGAATAACTTTCCATTATGTAAGCTTTAATTCTAAAGCTATTTGCCAAAAATAGGCTCATTACGACTAGTATTGAGCTGAAAATTCGAAATTTACTGAATTTCCTAATTTCAATATGGCTGCATATAGTATAGAATTCTCTTAGAGGCGTATCTTTTGAACTCACTTTATCACTTTATGACTTTGATCACTTTATCCCTGTGTCTGTCCATTACTCATCACATATCATTTGTTTTAAAACAACATTCAAGTCACCCCAAAATCGGACGAAGGGTTCAAAATAATGAATCCAAATTTAACCAAATCCAAATAACTGTTTGGTGGTGCGTCAATGTTGAACAGGACTAAATTACTAGACTAGAAAAATTTTATTGTCATAAATTATTTATTTCAATCCTTATAATTCATAACAAGTTAACAAACAACTAATTCAGGTTTCTGTAGCAGTAGCAAAATCACCATATTGGAGCGGCGTATGCGGCAACAGCGGGGGTGGCGAAGCTCTTGCCGGTGGCGATGGTTCCAGAGGGACCAGCAACGACAGTTTGTTCGCCGACTAATCCACCAGCTAAGACTGGGGCAGAATATGCAGAGTAGGCTACCGGAGCGGAGTAAGCGGACACTACTGGGGTAGAATATGAAGAGTAAGCCAATGGGGCAGAGTAGGCAGCAACAGCTGGGGCGGCTACTACTGGAGCAGAGTAAGCTACCGCTCCTGGGAGAGACTCGGTGATCACTTGACCGCCTGGAGCGACAGAGGAGATGACGCTTCCTTCGGGGCCTACTAAGGTGGTCCTGCTGCTGGGACCTTGCAGGATCTTAGCTGCTGGGGCGAGGAGTCCTGCATTGGTAGCAGCGAAGACGGCGAAAAAGGCAACAAGGGCCTACAGTAAACATTAAAACATTATTTCTCTAGTTGCAATAATAGTTGTGAAATACTTACGAAGGAGTTCATGATGGTTTGTGCTCTGTAGTCGTTAACAGGTCAACTGATACCAGAATACTGGGTTACCCAGAATTTATACGTAAATTTGAGCCGCTAACCTTGTTGGTTTAGATTATGGGAATGATGTAATAGCAAAATTAGATATCTAACCGGTAATTTTTCTTTCTCCGTGGCGCCGATGACATATACATATATATATATATATATATATATATATATATATATATATATATATATATATATATATATATATATATATATATATATATATATATATATATATATATATTCAAAGTACCATTACAGAAATCAATAAAGTATTAATATTACGTTTAATGATTGTCAGAGAGCCAAGTTTTAAATCATTTGAGCATAGCCACAAGATAAGCTCGATTTATTAATCAAACTCAACTCACATCGAACATTTTATTTAAATTTGGAATGTATTACGTATTTCTTCCGATAGATTTGACGTTAAACGTGGGAGTTGTTGTAGAATGAGGAATAACTGTGTTTTTGTGCCTACTTTAACAAAAAAAAAGGTCAGGGGTCAATTTATAGAGCGGAATCTCCTCTACA